>JAODAL010012217.1:0-96354 GCA_025379985.1 Phyllomedusa bahiana
CGCCCCAACATCAACCCAAGTTCATCGATATAGGGGACTGCACCAGTAAATTCATTCAAAAAGGATTATATCAGAAAAAACATAAACCTCTTCAAACCAGGCAACAAACAAATTGTCAAAGGACGGGGAGAATTTAGTTCCCATGGAAGCACCTCTTTTTTGTAAATAAAATTTCTTACAAAACATGAAATAATTGTGAGAAAGCAAATATTCAATAACCATAAGAATATAACTTTTAAGATCTTCACTATAATCAGAATACTTTCTCATGTGAGATTCAACCGCCCTAACACCCAAACAATAGGGAATAGCTGTATACAGCGATTCAATATTGCATGTAAGCCAAGCAAAAGTGTCATCCCATTCATTTTTGTCAACAATTTGTAGAACATGTTTGATTTCCCTAAGATAACCAAAGCATCTCTTAACCAGAGGCTGGAGAAGAATGTCCACCCATTCACAAATATGCTCATTCAAAGAACCGATTCCCGCCACGATAGGTCTCATTGGGGGCAGAAAGCGGTTCTTATGGAGCTTAGGGAGAGAGCGGAATATAGGAGTAACAGGACTCTTAACCAACATGTAATCAAATTCTTTTTGTCCAATAACACCTAAAGCAAGACCCTCCTCAAGATTTTTAGTAAGATCTCCAAGAAAAACTGGGATCACGACTCAGGGGCTCGTATGTGGTTTTATCCTGTAGCAAAGAATTATTAAGCAAAATATATAAATCGGTATTAATAATGACAACAGAGCCACCTTTGTCTGCTTTACGAATAGTCACATCCACTCTCTTCCGCAAATTGTTAGCAATCATCTTATTTTCATCAACATGCCCTACCAAACTACCCTTAACATTGCATTGCAATTGAATTAATTCTTTTTGGACCAAATCCTGAAATTTATCTAGAACCGGTGGTCGTGACATTAATGGGTAAAATTCCCTATTTTTAATCCTAAAATTAGCATCACTACTCACTCGATTGATAGAACATTCATTTAAATCATGCATAGACTTAATACAAAGACATTCCTGAAAAAGAAAATTTCAAGGGTTAGTGTTATCAATTATGTCATCTTGTCTCAAATATTGACAGATGTCCTCAGAAAATTCTGAACCCAAAAAATGTTTTTTCAAAGTTAAATCCCTAGCAAATATATTAACATCCTTGATATAAATCAAGGTATAAATCAAAATGAAAATCCGGTGCAAATCCTAGACCTTTTGCCAATAGTGAAAGTTCTTTTTGAGAAAAAATATAAGATGAGAGATTAACTACTTAATTTATCTGTGGTACCTCCTGTTGAATTTCCGATTCCGCTGTGGATATTTTCTTCCTGTGTTTTCCTCCGGACCTACGGGTAAGTTTTTTGGAGTCCCATTAGAGTGTTTAGGGCGAGATTCTTTCGATGGATTCTCTGGGGTTTTAGTATTCATTTCGTCAGAACCACCATCAGAGGAATTTAGTTCGCCAAAACTAACTCTTCTTCCATATGGGGAAGGTGTCTGGATGGATCTCTGACCTTTAGACTTTAAAATGGATCTAGATGTAACGTTATTCCATCCTCCCCATTCATATATCGTATTGGTCTCGTAATCCAAAGTGTCACGCTGGTATTTGTTTTTTTAAATTTACGACATCATCCTCTAAGATAGCAATATTATTTTTGATTTTTTTCATCCAGTAGTCGATATTGTTCATTGTCCTTAAATGATTTTACTGACTCTTGAAATTTAGCAATTTCTTCTCTTGTTTTGTCTAAAATTCTTCTTCATAAGACACAATAAGTTTCATTAACTTTAGAGAGCAGTCAGTTAATATTTCATTCCATTTATTTTGAAACGGTTCTGGGTAGATGGTGGTCGGCATTTTCCTAATCCGTAAACCACGTGGGATCATGGACTTTTCAAGATATTTAATTAATGTTGTGTAGTCCCACCATACTTTTCCTTCTTTATTCAGAAGTTTCTCTAAGTCCCACATTTGTTTCTCCAGGTTCATATTAATATCAACTTCAATTTGATCAAAAATGCAAGCTGCCTTTTGCCATCTACACAAGCAATCCATTATATCTCTCAAAGTGTGTCGATCCGATAACAGATTGATATTTTCAGTCATGTTTATGGATTAAATCAGGGAGCACGAAACAAAAAAACACTCCAGTTCTTTGGGGCTTGTTAACAGCTCAATGGCTGAACAAACATGAACCCAGTAGCTAGCAACTTTCCCATTTATGCTGACTGGGAAAAAGATCACATATGCAGCTAATTGCTAGAGCAAGATGAAAAACTGCACACAGACTTGAACACCTATTCACACCAGCATGCAGAAAAGCCGCAGTATAATGCATGGGGAGATTGCACAGATGCAAAGTAACCAATGAAACAATCACTCATATAACCTCAGGGCATGAGGGAGGTGGTTGCTGGTACTACAATTGCATATAATAAGGCGATACAAAGTGTGCCATAATATAGATACGTGTGGTACACCATGCTGGCTTACAACCTATTAGTGACACCCATACTATTAGACCAGGCGGGAGCACGAAACAAAGGCAGTCCAAAATCCAAAATACAAGAGAATTCAGCTCACCTGAAATAGCCGACGCGGTAATGCAGTGCCTTGTACTGCTTTAAAATTAAATAGGAAACAAGCAGGATGGGACCAGCCGAACTCCAGGGTAGAAGGCAGTGCAAAAATACAAAACTTTATTAGATTAAAATCATATCTAGTGTTGAGCGATTATTATCGACAAAGTTGAAATCGGCACAGTTTTTATGGTGATCGGATTTTTTAGATCATGCGATAATTTAGGTTAAAATCTGTGCATCATCTATTAAGATCGCCCCTTTTTTTGGGCACTTCCTTAATTTTGGCGGCCAGCAAATCAGATTACAGAATAGAGCAGGGTGAGATGTGTGTGCAACATCATGACTGGGATGTGTATGGTTGCGATTGGCTGGAAAAATCACATGACCTCGTTTTACATAGAACAGCGTTTCCTGTTCGGCCTCAGTGTCTCTCAGCATCTCAAGCAAAAAGGACGTGGCTCTGCTTTTTGTCCAAACAGCTCAGCGAAATTATTATATTTCTTCACAGAGAAACCTCTACTATTAGCTGTGATCCTTACAATTTAGTTAGATTAGAGATTGCAGGAAGGACGTTCCTGTCCGCAGCCTTACCCTAATTCAAAAACACCCTGTTATTCCTCATGGTCCCGTCCCAACATGTTTCAATCATCCATGACATCATCAGGGGACAGTCTGGAAAGATATAATTGGACCAAGTGTCGGGGTATAATAACAAATAGATGGCTGCAATAATGCGAGCACAAGAATTAGAGGGTAGATAAATACCTGATGGTAATTACTGATGCAGAGATAACATACCCTGCCGTGTTTACATAACAAAAGAACTAGAATCTCAAATCATCAATTTGTCAGATAAAATTTTGACATCTGATGAGATGAATCTATTACGTACGGGACTATCATTTGTCCCGACAATGAGATTCAATTTATTTACATGGACTAAGGACTTACATATATTTGCATGGAAACTCTACTGGAAAAAGTTCTTTGCAGCAAAAAATAGACGGGAAAGCCTTTGAAATGGGGATCCCTGTTGATATGCTGCAAATGTAAGATTACTATTGGGAAACTGGCAGATATACCACAAAACGACATTGGAAAGGGCCCCTTCACAAACTTGAGGGCCAAGAGTAATAAGATGCCACCAGTAGCAGAAGCATCTTGCATTGAGGTATTTCTGGATTTAGTCCTTAAAGATCTGGCCAAGATAAAAGAGTCCAGTTTGGACGAATTATCTTAAATCTGAACGGTAGCACAGAATCCCTATCAAAGAACCGCAGCTATGCATTAAGCCCTCTGACAAGGGGGGCAACATTGTAGTGATGAACTGTCAGCATATGGGGAGATGTGCCTGAATCTTTTAATGGATAAAAATTGCTATGCACGTTTATCAGCAGATCCTACTAGGGTTTCAGCAGAACAAAAAAGTTTTTAACACAGGCAAAAGAGATGGAACTCATTGACCAAGTTGAATATAAACTTTCTATATCCACGCACTCCTAAGGTTGCTACATTTTATGCTTTGCCGAAAGTTCACCAGGGGGTGTCACCCTGGAGGGGACGTCCAATTGTCTCTGGGATAGGGGCCCTTTGTCAAAATAGTGGTATCTATATAGACTACATATTGGCACCATTTGTTGAAACCTTTCCACCCTTTTGTTAGGGACACCATGGACTATTAAAGCGCATTGAGGGACTGACGATTGGTGAGAGTGCCTTTTTAGCAAGAAATCGACGTAGAGGCCCTATATACGTCAATACCCCCTCTATGGGATGCAGGGCTGTTGAATTCTTTCTCTTTCCAGAGGGGAAACACCTTAGGGCTCACAACAGGTTTGCTGGGGAACTTTTGTATTTTACCCTCACAAGGAATTATTTCCTGTTTGATGGGGACGTCTTCCACCAGCTACAGGGTACAGCCATGGGCAGTTCCTGTGCCCCGGCCTATGCAAATCTGTACCTGGGCTGGTCGGAGACGTCCGTGGTCTTCGGTGACTCCCCTCCTCCCTTTCTCTGACCAAAATAGCCCTGTGGGCTAGATCATTGACGATATCTTTATCATCTGGAATGGCTCACAAGAAGAATTTGTTCAGTTTGTATTGAACTTGAATGTCAATATGCTTAATCTTAGATTTACGTTTGAGATTTCTTCCGAATTTTTACCATTCCTTGATATCGATATTGGCAGAGGTCAGGATGGGGAGCTAATAACTACCATCTACCGAAAACCCACAGCCACAAATTCTTTACTCCCGGTGGAGAGCTGCCACCCGACACCCCTGAAAGGGGGATCCACGTGGACAGTATCTGCGTCTCAGACGTAATTGTTCCTCTCTGGATGATTTCAAGAAGGAGGCTAACATTTTGAGACTGGGTTTCTGACAAGGGCTATCCAGATCATATATTAAGACAATCATATCAACATGCACTGACAAGGGACCGGGTTCAATTGCTGACACCAAGAATCCATACTAGTCAGGATCAAGAGACAGTAACGCGCATCATTGGCACCTTTGACCAATGCGGCCCCTGGGGTTTGGACAGACCCTAAACAAATATTGGCAGGATTAAAAATTTGGACCCCAATTTGGTAATTATGTCGGGGAGGCCCCCTCGAAAACATATAGAAGGGAAGAAATCTGAGGGACTGTCTGGTCATAGCCACTTTGTAAATACAAAGAAAGACATTGGGCTGACTAGACCAAACGGTTCTTTCAGATGTGGGATTGTTCGTTTTGGGGACTTTGTGGAAAAGAAAATACGTTCTCCAATGAACGGGGGTAAAGACTTATCAGATCAAACATTTCATAAATTAAAAAAACCACACATGTGGTATATCGATAACCTGTGCATGTGGATTGAGGTATGTAGGTAAAACCACAAGAACAGCTGCGACGTGGGTTTGGGGAGCATTTGGCCGATATTCGCCATCAACGTGACAAAACCAATCTCAGGGCATATACACTCAATACATAGGGGAAACTCCAAATGCCTCAAATGGAGGGGCATTGATCGGGTCTCTCCCTCTCAAAGACTGAAACTGGACAGATTATTGCTGCAGAAGGAATGCTCTGGACATTTACCCTAATACAAAGGCACCAGACGGTTAAATGACCAGTTTGGATTTCAGCAGCTATCTTAAGGTGTTTCTTTTCTTTTCCTTGCATATACAACATCGTTGAATTAACTTGATCATTTGAGCATAATATCCAACTAACTTTATCAATGTCCTTGGGAGAATTGGAACGGATTATCAGTTCTTTTTCCTACCAATAAATGTCGTTTAAACTAGCTATTAACCGAGCATGTTTTTCTAAATCCCCTGCTCATTCGGGTCTGCCCGGTGTTGCGTCCTGCTTATATTTCGTCGCGATGCTTATCGCGCACCGCCCGAACAATGGACGCTTTCTCGGCACAGTTCTCCTTGCTGGCGCACTACGATGTCACGGAGGCGCCGTGAGCGGCCTTTATCTTCGCGCGCCCGCCAGCTTTCGGCGTCTCACACACAGCCGATGCTGTCATGCCCTTACAGGGCGGGAGATGACTTACAGTTCTGAAACTCAATAGTAAGTTATATGGGTGTATGCTTTGTGGTGGGGGGTTTGTTTGGGGTTGGCTGTTTATCTTATCCCCCTCTTTTTTTTTGTTTTTTTCACTTCCCCCAGCCTGGTGGTCTTGCTGGTTTTTTTATTGCAAACCTACAAGGGCGGCATTATGCAGATGAAACGTAAGGTAGTGTCCTCTTTTGTTATGTAAAAACGGCATGGTATGTTTTTCTCTGCATCAGTAAAATTACCATCAGGTATTATCTACCCTCTAATTCTTGTGCCTCGCATTTATTGCAGCCATCTATTTGTTATTATACCCGACACTTGGTCCCAATTATATCTTTCCAGACTGTCCCCTGATATGTCAGGATGATTGAAACATTCGGGACGGGACCATGAGGAATAACAGGGTGTTTTTGAATTAGGGTAAAGGGTGCGGACAGGAACGTCCTTATCGGGGCGATTATCCTGTATCTTTCTCAGTTAGGTAGGGGTATGTTAGGTTTATAGGGCCAGGTTTTGTATATCACTCTGGTGCCACCCATGTGGTTGTTGTTTGCCTCCCACAGTGCTTTGTGAGTTCTTTGAGATAGATCACAATATTTTAAATTATATTTAATAAAAGTTATTTTTTAGGACCGATTTTTCCTCTTTAAATTGTCTTTTAGATTAGAGATTGGAAGATTTTATATAGTTAGGTAGAGAATTTTAAAGGAGCATCTACTTCTGTAAAGTCACGGGGGGGGCGGGGGGGGGCCCCCGTGGGCGAACACAGACAAGCTCATAAAGAATACTGGATAAAGTTCACCAAGACTTAGTGTAGACATTGCAATAGCTTTTATTATTAACATTTTCTATTGAAATATTTCCTGATATTGGGCAGGCCTGAACTTATAGGATACACATCTTTTCTAGTAACTGCAGGTCTCCCTTTGTTAGGTGCAAAACTCCACTTTTATTATCAGTTTTACATTTCAGATAGGGGTTCATTTTCAATTTGCCCATTCCACCTTTGTTGATATATCCACCTTGTACTTAAATTAGAATCCAGCAAGTCACACAGGTAGATAGGTGCCAAAAATACCTTGTAATATCCAAATAAATTTCAGATACGTGGTTTTGACTTTGGTGCACTACAGCTTTGTTCATTGAGGCACCTTGCACTTAAATGTGAATACTGCAATTTTTTAGTCACCACAGGTTGAATGATAGGTTCCAAAAATACCTTTTTTATTATCCGAATACATTTCAGATACTGTTTTTTTCACTTTGGCACAGGCCAGCTTTGTTGAAAGATCTACTTTGCAGTTAAATTTGAATCCAGCAATTGTGTAGTTACCAATGGTGAATTGAAAGGTGCCAAAAATACCTTTTATTATTTCCCAATACATTACAGATACTGTTTTTTGACTTTGGTGCACTACAGCTTTGTTCATTGAGGCACATTGCACAAACATGTGAATACTGCAATTTTTTTTGTCACCACAGGGGAATTGAAAGGGGCCAAAAAATACCTTTTATTATCCGAATACATTCAGATACGTGTTTTTTCACTTTGGCGCAGGCCAGCTTTGTTATTAGATCTACTTTGGGAGTTAAAATTTGAATACAGCAATTTTGTATCACCACAGGTGAATTGATAGGGGCCAAAAATATCTTTTATTATCCGAATACATTACAGATACGTGGTTTTTTGACTTTGGTGCACTACAGCTTTGTTCATTGAGGCACCTTGCACTTAAATGTGAATACTGCAATTTTTTTAGTCACCACAGGTTGAATTGATAGGTGCCAAAAAATCCTTTTTATTATCCGAATACATTTCAGATACGTGTTTTTTCACTTTGGGACAGGCCAGCTTTGTTGATAGATCTACTTTGCAGTTATATTTGAATCCAGCAATTTTGTTTTGATTTGAGGGATTTGAAATAGCTGTGATTTGCCGTCTTTTAATAAGAGACTTTCCCAAAACTCTTCCATACCTTCTCAGATTTGTATATTTCTGAAATGGAGCGAAATTCAGGTGGTAAGCGAGCCCAAAAAGGGGGGTAGGACATGGAGGGAAGGTACGAGAGAAGGTTGCTCCTTTCCCGTGCTGGCCCACAACACGCAAGCCACGGATCATCATTGCAGGACCGTCAGGCCTGTCATCGCTGGGTCAGGGCCCGTGAATCTCAGTAACGAACAGCGTCGCCAATCTGTCCTTCAGTGGTTAATGCAACCTGCATCCAGCAGTCTTACCCCCTCGTCCTCCCCGTCACGGCCACAAATGTCATCATCAGCATCACCAGCATCCGTCCAACATGAAGCAGCCCAAATGTCAACTCGTGTACCCACCACGAGGATAAAACCCCTTTTTTTGAAGACACTTTGATGACAAATGCGGTTGGGGTCAGAAGGCATTTAAAAATCAAGAGGCTAAAGAGGATGATTTTCTCTGCTCCCCGACGCCCAGTTTACTGATGCCATCAGAGGAGGAGAAGGAAGCCGGTCAATCGGCAAAAATCCGGGCGGTCGGCAACGCCTTGCAAGTCCCTCTTGCTTGTAGCCCGCAGCTCCTGATGCAGAATGTCAGGACGACAAAGTCACCTGTGTTGATGATGATGACGACGACCATTGCCGGATCCAACGTGATTTTCAGCAGAATTTGCTTGCGAGCGCTTCATCACTGGAAAGAGGGAAGACGATGGGGGAGTGTCCCGTACGGGTTCCGCCTCATAAAGGAGAGGGCGGTTCGAAAAAGTCCGCTGATATGATTCCGCCAGCCACGGTCAGCGCAAACCCCGCTCCTCGCTAATCGCCGTCAAAAAGGTCCAGGACTGCCTGCTGAGGAAGGCTCGAAGTCTGAGTTCGCACTTCCGCCGTTCGCATCCTGCTTCGTCCCGCCTGGCTGCGTTGCAGCGTCAGCTCGGCCTCCCCGTAAACCATCTCATTGTTGACGTGGCAACACGCTGGAATTCCACCCCTCCACAGCTCAGCGATTTTGGCAGCAGGCAATGCCATTACGCAGTACAAAGTGACACATGGCCTGACAAGCAGCGGTGCGGACCTCGGGGGTGTTGAGCCACCGAGAGTGGAGGCAGATGAAAGAGCTCTGCACCATCCTTGCCAGTTTTGAAGAAGAAACCAAAATGGTCAGTGCGGACAATGCCCTTGTCAGCATGAGCATTGTGGTGATCTTAGTTCTGGAACGATCGTTGGACATTCTGAAACAACAGGTCCCGCCAGTGATGGAGGAGGAGACGGACACAGATGCGGACATGGAGCCGCTCTCCGTCAAATCCACAAGGCCTGACAGTTTTCACAATTTCATCGTCCTCCCTTAGGGAGTGGGTTCGGGGTCCAGAGCTAGTGCAAGGGGGCATCAGCTCTCAGGGGGCTTTATCTCAGGCAATCAGGGCTGTGTTGAAGCTGTGGGCCCGGGGGCAGGAGGAGGGGGAGGAGGTATTCCTAGACACCAATGTTACCGACGTCCCTGCCTTGGAAAGAGGTTGGCGCGAATTTGAGGGGAGGAGGAAGATGGGAAGATCATTGCAGTGCCCCCGACCCAGGGGCTTGGGAATCAGGCCCCAACCTACTGAGTGCTTGGTGCCCCTTTTCCCTCCAAATGACCCTCCATTAAGCCAAAAAATGAAAACAGTTAGGGGTGGCCACCCCCTGGATCCCCGGGTACAAAAAAAAAAACTCGTTTTCCTTCCACCCCCCAAAAAAGTAAATGCAGGAAAGGAGCCCTTTGCTATTGACAACGGGAACATCTGTTGCTTTGCTTACGTTCCCCAAATGCCCGGGGTGGGAACACATCACGACAGACAGCAGAGAGTGCCAAGTAGGCGTAGCGAAAGCAGCAGGCAAGGGGGGCAAAACCAAAAGGGGTTACTCTGTCAACTTTTTTTACCCCCTTTCCCAACGCATCAATGCAGGGCACACATCCAACCACGAGATCAGCTTAAGATCGGGGGCACGACATCTGCTCTCAACACTATTTTTTTTATTATGTTTCCCGGCCCCCAATAGACTTCTGGGTTCCAAAATGGAAATGGCCCGGCTGGCTCGCGCCTAAAATGTTGTCCGCCCAGCAGCCACGTAAAAACTGGGGACCTTCAGCACGTGGAGGAGTCATTAAAACAAACCATCCAGCTTTCCACAGATAAAGTGGACGTTTTTACTTTCATCAAGTGAATCAGGCAGGATCTCTGGTTGGGCCCCAATTGCCCAGGTCACCTTAGTTCTGGGCTAATTTACATTCCTTTAAAAAGAAATGGTCCCTTGAAAACTTTTTTTTAAAATGATCTTTCTTACGCAATTTTTATTTTCTTTTCCAAATTTCTTTGTGGTTTTGCTGTGAGGGACTGTAAAAACACAAGGTTTTATGAAAAACCGTATTCCCTTACTACTTATTTTAGAAAATTTTCGCATTTTCAATGGGTTTTTAGTCTGTTGCTGTGAGATACAGCTATAATTATGGTCCTTTGGAAAAAGAAAAGTGGTTTTTAAGTGGCATTTCTCCCTCACAATTTTTAAAGTGGTGAGAAGTATATTTTTTTTTTTTTTGGGTATGTAGTGTGAGATACAGCAATAACATGGGGCCTTTGGGAAAAGAAATGTGGTTTTTTTTGTGGCATTTCTCCCTCACAATTTTTTTAGTGGTGAGAATATATTATAATTTTTTGGGGTCCGAGCGTGAGTACACAATAAACAGGGCCTTTGGGGAAAGAAATGTGGCTTTTAAGTGGCAATTTTTTCCCTCACAAATTTTAAAAGTGGCTGAGAAGTCATTTTTAAATTTTTTTGGTCATGTGCTTTGAAATGCGCAATAAACCCCGGTCCTATTATAAAAAAATGTTTTTTTCTAACAACATTTGTTCTTCACAATTGCCAAAGTGGGCCAAGGTGATGGTGCTGTCAGAAACGGGGAAAGGTAGGACACTGTTAATGGACACATATTGCAAAAAGACTTGTTTTTGCAAGATCTTTTAAAAAACTACAATCCCTGTATTGAAACAACCATTTACTACAATTAAAAAAAGAGAAACAAAACATGGTGGGATTCCAACCCTATTTTAAAATTGTGTTTCTAGAATTAAAACTACTAAAAAAACTTGCATGTACAAAATAGTGGTAAAAAAATTCCTCTAAATTTGTACAAGGGAGGTACAGGAAAACTTAAACAGATGTAGGTTATTCAGAGGACATGGAGTATGGAACACGGACAGAGAACAAAGTACAAAAGACAATTTCCTCCAGCACGTTGAGTAAAATGAGAAAAAGAATGCCAAGAAAAAGGGCACCTGGGTGGAACAGGAGCGTTAACCACCAGTATTTCCAAGTGAAGCTCAATTGGTCCGCACTCATACGGAGGTGCAAGCGCTACCCAGGTCTTGACTGTGTACTGAGGAAGGCTGGAGTTCTCCCACTTTCCAAAACTCTGTTCAGCACGACAGTTTTCGTTTCTGCGTCTTCAGGGCATTTTTCCTGCGTGTTTAATAGATGACGGACGCCAGCCTGGGCTTTTCCCCCGCAACCCCCTGTAACTCCGGCCCTGGGTCTGCTGTGGCACAGGACAGGTATAGTCAATGTCCAGTTCAACTAAAATTTGGGGGTTGAAATACTCCTTTTTCCGGCACTTTTTAATCTGGGGGTCGACAGGTTTAATGGTCATACTGTGGCCCAGGACAGGGACAGTATATGTCCAGTTCAACTAAATTGGGGGTTGAAAGACTCCTTTTTTCGGCACTTTTTAATCTGGGGGTCAAAGGTTTAAGGGTCATACTGGGGTCTGGGGACAGTTCAAAGTCAATGTCCAGTTCAACAAAAAATGGTGGTTGAAAGACTCCTTTTTCCCGGCCTTTTTTAATCTTTGGGTAAAACAGGTTTAAGGGTCTTCGGGGTACGGACAGATTTTGTTAGTGTCCAGTTACCAAAAAATGGGGGTTGAAAGACCCCTTTTTTCCGGCACTTTTTAATCTGGGGTCATGGGGTTTTTGGGGCTCTTTGGGGGCCCCAGGAAGGGATGTCAATGTCCATGAAACTAAAATAGGGTTGAAAAAATCCTTTTTCCGGACTTTTAATGTGGGGGTCATGCAGTTTGGGGCTCATGCTGATTCCAGGACGGGATATTTAAATGCCAGTTCAAGTAAAATGATGGTTTTTTAAAACTGCCTTCTGGCCCCTTTTTAATTTGGTTGGATGCGGTTTTAAGGGGGAGCTGTGGTCAAGCAGGATAGTGAATGGGGTTTTGCTTTTTTTTTTTGGGTTTTTATAGCCCAAGTTTGTGCCTAAGGTAGCAGGTACCATTTGACTTCGTGGGTATTTTTTCCAGCTTCTCCCCCCTTTTTGGGTGTAAGAATAAGGGGTTTTTGCTCTCCCATAGACTTTAATGTCATGCTCATAATCGACGTCACTAAAACGAAAAACCTTATCGTGGTGGCCGACTATGACTACGCCCATGTCGATAGCCGACGAAAAAGCTCAACACTAATCTATCCGACCGTTAAAAACATTAAAAGGACAGAGCAAAAGATAGCAGCTCCTTGCTGACATGTTTCGGATGAAAAGATCCTTTCCCCTAGCAAAGGTTACACCCCCTGATGTTAACTATTTATAGGGAACGCCAGCTGGGACACAAAAGAGAAGAAGAAAAAAAGAAAAAAAAAAAAAAGGAAAAATTTCCCAAATTTAAAAAAAGACCGTACGAAAATTTAAAACCATAAAATAAGCTGAAATTTAAAAATCAAAAATCCAATAAACCCCCTCTATTTAACAGTTGTCGCCTAGGGTAAACCTCCTCTCCCCCAAAATGAGGGACAAAATTCCAAATATATATTTTTTTAAAAACCTGACACATTGTTTTATGTTAAAGGAAAAAGTTTTTTAAAACCTTTTTGGAATACACTATGTGTTTCTGCCCCAAATACCATACAAATGTTCCTAATCTATCTTTAAAAAGCCAGTAGTGCATCCAACGTTTTAAAGGGGTTTACAAAACGTACATTCTAAAACAATTTTAAACAAATTGGTTTTCAAAATTTTAAAAAAGTTCCCTTAAAGTAAAACTACTGCCATTTAATAAACCTTGTAAAACTTTAGTCTGCGATGCATATTTAAAACAAAAAGAAATTTAAAAAACCCGAAAGTAAAAAAACCCCTCAACATGAAGCCAAGTTTTTTTTCCCAAATTTATTCATGGGGCGGGAGATAGGGGTAGTTTCAGAGTGGGGGGCTGTTCTTTAAAAAAATTTAAATAAACCCATCGCTAAAAAAGGAAATCTTTTGTTTCCGAAACATGTCAGAAGGAGCGGGCCTACCCTTTTTGTTTTGTACTTTTAATGTTTTTTTAACGGTCGGATATAAATTTTAATCAAATTAAATTTTTGTATTTTTGCACGCCCCCTTCTTCTCGGGATTTGGGCCCTGGGCCCTTTCCTGCTTTTTTTCCTTTTT
Source organism: Phyllomedusa bahiana (assembly GCA_025379985.1). Lineage (NCBI taxonomy): Eukaryota > Metazoa > Chordata > Amphibia > Anura > Hylidae > Phyllomedusa > Phyllomedusa bahiana. The sequence goes on from JAODAL010012217.1 coordinate 13,585, forward strand.
AAAGTTTAAAGCAGTACAAGGCACTGCTTTACCCGGACGGGCTATTTCGGGTGAGCTAAATTTAATTCTTTTTTTTTGGGAATTTTAAAACTGCCTTTGTTACTTTCCCCCTTGTTTTTAATCCAAAAACTTGCCCTAAAATTCAATTGTTATCGGAGGGACACACTTTGAGAGACATAATGGATTGCTTGGGTAGATTGAAAAAGGGCCCGCACCCCTTTTTTCAAAAAAATTTGAAGGGGTTTTAAAAAGGGTAAACCTGGAGAAAACAAATTTTGGATTTTTTGGGGGAAAAATTCTGAGAAAAGAAGAAAAAGTATGGTGGGAACTCTCAACTTTAAAAATATCTTAAAAGGGTCCAGATCCCGTGGCTTAGGGTTTAAAGGAAAAAATTCCCGCCCCAACCATCTATCCAGAACCGTTTCAAAAAAAAATTGGAAATTTAAAATTATTAACTGACTGCTCTCTAAAGTTAATGAAACTTTTTTGTGTTTTATGAGAAAAAATTTTAGAAAAAAAAAGGGGAGGAAATTGCTAAATTAAAAAGAGTCTTAAAACCCAATTTTAAGGGGAAACAATGAACAATATGGGATTTACGGATAAAAAAAATTTCAAAAAAATTTTTGGCTACCCTTTGAGGATGATGTCGAAAAATGAAAAAAAAAACAAATAAAAAAACCGGAAGCTTGGATTCCCGAGACCAATACTTTATATGAATGGGGAAAGGGGAAGGAAAATAAAGTTACATCTAGATCCTTTTTTTAAAGAAAAGGGGCGGGAAAATCCTCCTACAACCTTCCCTTTAGGGAAGAAGGGGGGTTTTTTGGCACACAAAAATTCCTCTGATGGGGGTTCTACAAAACTAAATTCCCTAAAACCCCCAGAGAATCCATCGAAAGAATCTCCCCCTTTAAAAAATCAAATTGGGACTCCAAAAAAACGTACCCTTTAGTTCCAAAAAAGAAAACACAGGAAAAAAATATCCACAGGGGAATCGGAAATTAAAGGGAAAGGTTTACCCAGATAAATAAGTAATTAATATTAAAGAGAGATTATGTCAAACTATCTTCATGGGGGGCGATAGTCGATATATTCAATTTTAAAGACGTTTTCCGAAAGTCAAATAATAGTTTATCGCCGTTGCCCTTTAAAGTCAAAGGGGAGAGGAACAACCCTTAAATTCTTACACCCCAAACGGCTGGAAAAAGGGAAAATTAACATCCAAAACCCAGTTAAAAAGGGGATATGGGGCTACATTCTTGGGCAACAAAAACACGTTTTTAAAAAAACAGAAAAAAATTCACAGCCCATTCACTATCCTTTTTTTCCCTACCAGAGAATAAACCCTTAAACCTGCATAAACCCACAAATTAAAAAGGGCCAGGAAAGGGAATTTTTTATTTAAACCAATCTTTTTTAGTTAAAACTGGACATTGACTATCCCGTTCTTTAAACAGTATGCCATTAAACCTGCCCGACCCAGTTTAAAAAAATTTCCCGGGAAAAAGGAGCTGTATTTCACCCAAACCATTCCCCCCCAAAAAAATTAAAAATTTTGCTTCTAAAGCCACTTTTAAAAAATTGTGGGGGAGAAATGCCACTCAGAAGCCACTTTTTTTTCCAAAAGGGCCCATTTTTAATTCCCGGGTTTCTCCCGCAAAATGCCCCAAAAAACCATTGCCCAATCCCGGAAAAAATTCTAAAAAAAAGGGGTGAGAAAAGGGAAATTAGGGTTTTGCCCATGAAACCTTGCGCCCTTTTAAACAGTCCCTCACAGCAAATCCAGCAAATGAATTTTTTGGGAAACAAAAAAAAAAATTGCAGTAAAAAAAATGATTTTTTTTAAAAAAAAAGTTTTCCCAAAGGATCTTTTCTTTTTTAAAGAGGAATGTGAAGTAAAACCGGCAACTAATCGGTGCCCCCTGGGAAATTTTGGGCCAAAAAAAATTTAAAGAGATCCATCCTAAACCCACCCTTAAATAAAAGTAAAACGATCCAATTATCTGGGGAAAAGGGCCGGTTGGGGTTTGTCTTTTAAGGGACTCCCCCGCTGTGTTTGGAAGGTTTGGGCTCAGATTTTACGCGGGGCTGCTGGGAGGAAAACACCTCAAATGGCGTGGGAGTGAGTGGGCCATTCACCCTTTTTGGTAACCCAGAAGCCCAATTGGGTCCAAAAACACATCCAAAAAAAAATCGGTGTTGAGACGCAGATAGTCGTGCACCAAAATCTTAAGCTGGGGCTCTGTTGTTGATGTGTGCCCTGCATTACATGCTTTGGGGGAGGTGGCAAAAAAAGAAATTTCCGGGCGTACCCTTTTGGTTTTTGACCAAAATTGCCTGCGTGTGCTGCCCGGGGGAAAGGGGTTTCTTGGACTCTCTGCTTCCGTCCCCTGACATTGTTCCCTGTGACTTTTTAAGAACGTGAAAGGGGAAAGAAACAGATGGGCCTAGTTGATCAAACACAAGATCTCCATTTTTCCTTTCATTTTTTCGCTCTATTTGGTTTGGGGGGAAGGAAAAGGTTTCTGAGTTTTGTTTTGGGAAAACCCGGGGGTCCAGGGGGGTGGGGCCCCCCAGTAACTGGGTTTTTCATTTGATTGGGCCTTTAAAGCCCAGGATCATGGTTTGGGGGAAATGGAGCATCCCAAAACTCATGTTTAAGATGGGAGCCTTGGTTTCCCAAACCCCGGGTCGAGGGGCATAGCAAATGATCTTCCTCATCCCTTTCCCCCCCGCCTCAAAATTTTCCCCCAAACCCCTTTCCAAGGCAAGGGGCGTCGGAACCTCCTACTCCCCCTTTCCCCCGGCACAGCTTTTAACACAGCCCCTGACCCTTTCCCAGATGATGCACCTGAAGTAGGGCCGCCTTGGGACTTGCCCTGGACCCCGAACCACTGCCTAATTTTAAACCTAGTGGGGAGCGATTGCTTTTGGGTATCGAGATCGAGCGATAGTCGATAGTCCCCGGGCCCCTATGATTAAAGGTTTTTTTGATAGTGAGCCCTCGATTTGAGCGAAATTTCCATTTAAAATCTATTTGGGGAAACAACAACACCTTCATTTAAAAACCAAACAAGGCCCGGAGAGCTGAAATTTTAAAATCCCCCAACAGTCAAATTTTATACGTGCTACATCTTAGGCAACCACTTGGTTTTTTAAAAGGGCACATAAAAAAAGTCACGACCATTCACTATCCCCGTTTGGGACCCAGCCTTTACCCTTTAAAATGGCATCACCCAATTTTAAAAAGTGCAAATGGGGAGTATGATTTTAACCTTTATGTTATTGAACTGGGAAAAAAAAACCAAAAAAAAAAAATTTTAAAAAATCCCTGTTGGAACGAGCATGAGCCCCAAAAACCTGAATTTACCCCCTATTTTAAAAAATTGCCGAAAAAAGAAGTCCCTTTTAACCACCCTTTTTTGTTTCACCCGGCAAGGACTTTTACCTGTTTCCCGGAACCCCCCCCCCCCCCCAAATTAGAACCCCCCCTTAAACCCCCCCCCCCCCCCGGGGGGGGGGGAGACCCCAGATTTAAAAGTTGCCCCCAAAAAGGGGCCGGGGTAAAATCCCGGATCTGTTATGTTTTCGTTTTAATCACGGGATTTTTGCACCTTTTCAATTCACCTTTGGTGACTTTGAATTGCTGTTTTTTAAAATTTACGTGGATTTCTGCGTCAATGAAAAAAAGCTTGGTGCGCAAAAGTAAAAAAACACGTATCTGGTTTTTTGGGTTTTTGTATAATTTTCACGGTATTTTTTGCACCCCTTTTAATTACCTGTTTGGGGACAAAAGAATTGCCTTTTTTTTAAGATTTAGGGGGATTCTGCTTTAATGAAATGCTGGGTGTGCAAAAAATCCAAAAAACCCCCGTAAAATGTTAAAGTTTTTTTATAAAAAAACATAATTTTTTTTAAAACCCTTTTAATTCACCTGTGGGGAATTTTTGAATTGCTGTTTTTAAGATTTACGTGGGTGTTTCTTCAAGAAAAAATGCCCGGGTGTGCAAAAATCAAAAAACCCCGTAACTGTTTTTGTTTTCGTATGATACACGGTTTTTTTTGCACCTTTTAATTTTACCTGTGGTAATATAGGGAAATTTCTGTTTTTTAAAATTTAGTAGATGCTGCGTCAATGAAAAAATGCTGGGTGCGCAAAAGTCAAAAAACACTAACTGTTATGTTTTGGTTTTAAAAAAAAGGGATTTTTTGCACCTTCAATTCCCCCTTTTGGTGAATTTTAGAATTTTCTGGTTTTTTGAAAATTTACGTGGGTCGCGTCAAAAGAACAAAGTGGGTTTGGGAAAAAATCAAAAAACACTTTCCCGGATGTTTTTGTACGATTTAAAGGGATTTTTGGCCCAAAAAACAACCCGTTTCTGACTACAAATTTCTTTTATTTTTTAAAATTTTAACCCCCAAAAGGGGGAAATTTTTTAAAAGTCCCCAGGTGTTTTTGGGTTTAAAAATTTAAAAAAGAACACCCAACTTTAAAAAGTTACTGATAATAAAAAATGGAGTTTTTGCAGCAAACACAGAGACCTGCCCGTTACTAAAAAGATGTGTATCCAATTTTTAAATTTTAGGTGCCCAATATCCAGGGAAAAATTTCAAAAGAAACTGTTAATAAAAAAGATATTCCACTTTCAAAGTCCCACACTAAGTTTTTAGGAAACTTTAAACCGGGGGTTTTTTATAGATAGGGCTTTTTCTGTGTTCCCCCCCGCGGGCTCCCCCCCCCCCCCCCTCCCCCGGGGGTGAATTTTAAACCCGGGAGATGTGCTTTAAAATTCTCTAGCTAATTTCATAAAATCTTCAAATCTCTAAAACTAATAAATTGGAAAAGGTTTACGCTAAAAAGTAAAAGGGGGTTTTTCTGTGCCGAAATTGCTAATTTCGCCCGAGCGTTTTGGGCCCCCAGGCACAGCGCAAAAATCCTTTTCCCTATGGACGCCGGGAGACACTGAGGTGAAACGGAAACCCCTGTTTATGGAAAACGAGGTATGTGATTTTTTCCCGCCAATCGAAAACCCTACACATCCCCGTTTATGGGCGTTTGCACACACATCTCACCCCTTCCCATTTTTGTAAAATTTATTTGCGGCCGCCAAAATTAAAAGGAAGCGCCGAAAAAGGCGCGAACTTAATTAAAATGCCAGATTTTAACCTTAAAATTTTCGCATGATCTGGGGAAAATTTTGTTTACCTTAAAAAAACCCTTTCCGAAAGAAGAAAAGGGGCGAACGGCGGAAGTGCGAAAAATTTAGACCTCGAGGCCCTTTCCCCAGCAGGCATCCAGACCCGGGTGCGCTTTAGAAATTTTTTGGACGACAAGGTTATGACATGTGCCCGGCAAGGGTTTTTGCTTTCCCGCCTACCCATCTTAAGGGCGGCCCGCAGATTTCGGGCCCCTTACGCAAACCCCCCCTTGCCTGGCACAAGGTTTTTGTCACCCAGCCCGCGTCGGGGTTTGTTGCAGAGAGCCGTTCCCCACCCTGACCGTTGTGGACGGTCCCCCAAGGGCAGATTTAAAATTTAAAAACCCGGGCCCGGTTTCTCTGGGGAAGTGATGCCACCAAAAGGACCTTTGGGGGAAAAAACCCTTTCACCCTCCCCCGCGGTTTTTTTTAAGCGTGCGCCGAGCCCAAAAGCCACTGTCACCACCAGGAAAACATCCAACCCCGCCCCACCCCGTGAGCTTCACAGAGATATAGAGGGCCCTTTGCCCTGCTTTCAACCATGTTTTCGGTGGTCGATGGACTTTTACAGGGCACCCGAGCAGACAAAGCGCTTGAAAATTTTAGGTGAAACGTGGCTGGCCAGGGCAGGGACGGTTTTTCCCGGCAAAGAAATTTCCTGCCCCGGACCCGATTTGGGGGCAGGCAAGGGCCAAAGACCCGGGGGGAACCCAAACTGGTCCCCCAGACGGAAAAAAGGGAACTTTTCCCCAAAGGCCCAAAAAACCTGGCAAAGCCGACATTCGGGTTTTGGCTTTGGGATGGTTTGGGTTAAAGGGTTTCTTCTGCCCCCCAAAAACCCGGAAGCCGAAAGCTGGCTGCTTGACTGGCCCCCCTGTTTCGGGGGTTTAGGTCCCTTTAAAACCCGGTGGAAGGAGAGTGGGTTTGGATGGGTTTTTGGTGTGGGGGTTTCTTTGGGCACGGTGGAGGGCTGAAAACGGATGCTGATCCCTGATCATGACCTGAGGAAAATAAGGGAGAGATTTTTTTTTTTTTTTTTTTTTTTTTTTTTTACCCCCCCCATACCCATCATTTCCTCCCCCCAGTCCCAAACCAATATCGCTTGCTCTAAAAATGATGAGGGGGAAAACCCCCAAAACCCCGTATTAGATGAAATGATTGGCTTGACAATTATTTCTTTTTGCTTTTTCAAAGATTCAGTGAATCAGAAAATAAATTGAGGATTTGTTTCAACCTATAGAGGGCCAGTGAGTTTTCCCCGTTCCTTTCCCATAAAGCCTTGTGATAGGGAGATGCCCTTTGTAAATGGGGTAAAAGGGGAATCAAAAAACTACTCACCCTTTAAATTTTGGGGTCCCATAGGGAAGATGTTCCCCTCCCCCTGGAGACATGGGCAGCTGAGGAAGCTTTGGGGTTGGCGGAGGAGGAGGAACGGGGGACAGAGGGTGTTTACGTGGTTGGGGAAACGCGACACGGTGTGGCCTTTTTTGGCCAAGTGTTGCCCCCATTTAACCCCATCATTTGCTTTCGTGACTAACATATTGGTGGTGGTTAAAACCTAGATTTTTTGCCCTATGGGTGCGTTTACGCAAAAGGGCCCGGGATATGACATCGCTGGGGAATCAGAGGGTTGCCTTGAAAAAAAGGCCCCGGCTTGAGAGGGCCCGGACCTTTTCGACGGCAATAAGCGAGGAGTGGTGTTTCCGCTGATCATGGCTGGCGGAATCATCTCAGCGGACTTGTGCGACCGCCCTCTCCCTTTTTGAGGCGGGACCCGTACTGACCCTACCCCATCGTCTTCCTCCTCGTCCAGTGATGAAGTGCTCGCAAACAAATTCTGCTGAAAAGACCACGGTGGATCCGCAATGTCGTCATCATCATCATCATCAACACAGGTTGTCCTGACATTCTGCATCCAGGAGCTGCGGGTTACAAGCAAGAGGCACTGCAAGACGTTGCCGACCGCCCGGTATTTTTGCAAAATTGACCGGCTTCCTACTCATCCTTTGATGGCATCAGTAACTGGGCGTCAGAGCAGACAAAATCATCCTCTTTGGCCTCTTGATCTTTTAACATGCCTACTGACCCCAACCGCATTTTTTCATCAAAGAGGTCTTCAGAAAATGGATTATCCACAGTGGTGGGTACACAAGTTGACATTTGGGCTACCTACGCTTCATGTTGTACGGATGCTGATAATGACATTTGTGGCCGTGACTTAGTCCCCGGAGTCGATTGCTAAGTTCTTATTAATCGACTTGAAGCCTTAACAACTGGCTTAACAACCGACTGGAGTCCGCGGAGTCGATTGCTAACTCTTATCAACTGACTTGAGTTGAGGCCTTAACAACCGGCTTAACGACTGTTAGCGACTTCACAACGCAGTAAATTATGTGTCTCCCAGTATAATTAATAATGTCCCCCAGTAGGTGGATATATACTTTATATGTCTCCCGGTAGGTGTGTAGTTTACATTTCCCCCAGCAGGTATATAGGCAGGTTATGGATCCTCCAGCAGGTATATGGGCAGGTTACGGGTCCCCCAGCGGGTATATAGGTATGTTATAGGTCCCCTAGTAGGTATATAGGCAGGTTACAGGTCTCCTAGTAGGTATATAGGCAGGTTACAGGTCTCCCAGCAGGTATATAGGCAGGTTATAGGTCCCCCAGCAGGTATATAGATAGCTTATAGGTCCCCCAGCAGGTATATAGATAGCTTATAGGTCCCCCAGCAGGTATATAGATAGCTTATAGGTCTCCTAGCAGGTATATAGATAGCTTATAGGTCTCCTAGCAGGTATATAGATAATTTATAGATCTCCCAGCAGGTATATAGATAGCTTATAAGCCCCACAGCACGTATTTATAGGTAGCTTATAGGCCTCACAGCACGTATATAGGTAGATTATAGCTCCTTCCTGCACGTATATAGGTAGATAATAGCTCCCCTGCACGTACATAAGTAGATAATAGCCCCCTGCACATATAGAAGTAGATAATAGCCCCCCTTGCACATATAGAAGTAGATAATAGCCCCCTTGCACATATAGAAGTAGATAATAGGCCCCCTGCACATATATAAGTAGATAATAGGCCCCTCTGCACATATAGAAGTAGATAATAGGCCCCCCTGCACATATAGAAGTAGATAATAGCCCCCCTTGCACATATAGAAGTAGATAATAGGCCCCCCTGCACATGTAGAAGTAGATAATAGGCCCGCAAAATGAATAGAGACAATTAAAAGTAATAAACTGACAGCACTCACCTGACCTCGCTCCCTGCCGCTGTCGCTGCGCCCGGTCTTTTTCTTCAGCGGCGTGACGTCACCAGGCCGTGCGTGGGCAGCGTGATGACGCGCACGACGCCCGTGCTGTGCACTCCGGCGCGCAGAGAGCCGCATCCTGCCTGCGGCCACAGAGTACTCTGCGGAGCTCTTTGCTTCGCCAATGCATCTAACTGCATGTGCGTCTGGCGGAGGCACATACAGTTAGTCCCGCCACCGCTGCCGTCGCCAAGGTCCTAAGCCGATAGCTTAGCGACTGGTAATGGCTTAGGACCCTAACGATCGGCGGCGGATAGCATTAACCACTGAAGAACAGATTGGCGACGCTGTTCGTTACTGAGATTCACAGGGCCCTGACCCAGCGATGACAGGCCTGACGGTCCTGCAACCGACGATCCGCTGGCATAAGTGTTGTCGCCAGCACTGAAAGGAGCACCTTCTTTCGTACCTCTACCTCCATGTCCTACACCCCTCTTTGCTCGCTTACCACCTGCATTTCGCTCCATGTTCAGAAAGATAAAAATTTAAGAAGGTATGGAAGAGTCTTATTAAAAGACGGCAAATCACAGCTATTCTTAAATCCCTCTAATTTCCTACAGCCAACTAGGATTAGAAACTGAAATGTTTCTAGTGAATACCTGTAAAATGCGGTCGGGTGGAAGGACCGTAAGACAAAGTCAACAGTCTTCTTCCTTCAGTCCCAGGGATTTACAACTGCCCAGTAAGACTAGGAATTGATAGTTTTCAACAAACTATCATACAAGTGCGCTATCTGCGCCAAACTGAGATTCAACGAGCGCAATAAAACTATTCAAAAGTTACACGGATGAGAAATTGCGTTTTTTGCAGCAATGACAAATGAGAACAGTTGCTAGAATTGTTGTACAACGTGGCTATATGAAAAAAAACTAGGGCCGCACCACGTGCAAGACAGCTATTTAAAAGTTATACGGATAACAAACGGTGGTTTTTGCACCAATGAAATACACAACAGTAACTAAAAAACACCCTATTTGAATGTATAAGGTAATAAAAGGTTTGTTTTGCACCTTATGAAATACCCCCTGCAAATACTAGGCAAATTTCTGTATAGGCTAATATAAGTATAAGATGGGTCTTTTGAACAAAAATGGGCTGCGACAAAGTGAAAAAAAAAAACACATAATAAAAGTGTTTTTTTGTACTTGATAATAATTAGTGTTGAGAGATTATTATTATCGACAAAGTTTGAAACGGCCCACGGGTTTTTATGTTGATCAGGAATTTTTTCGATCACGCGAAAATTTAGGTAAAATCATCTCCATAATCTATCAATACTCGCGCCCATTTGCAGCGCGTCCCTGTCATTTAGGCCGGGCCAGCAAATCAGCCTAATAGCGATTAGAGCCAGGTTGTTCGTGCTCTTGTGCTTGCCGATGTTCATGACTGGGATGTGTATGGTTGCGACAACCATTGGGCGGATCTTAGCTACAGGAACCCGAGGGGTTACTGAGAAGTACTGGGCACATTCCTGTTCTGCTACTGCCGGTGGCGTCATCGTATCATAAGGAGTAAGATAGGACCCCCCGGTCACCCCCCTCAGGCCGAGTGCTCGGTCTCTGTCCCAAACAGCTCAGCGAAAATTGTTCTATTTGTTCACACACAGACAGCTATGCTTTTAGCTGTGAACATTGAATTTAGGGTAGATAGGAGATTTGCTGATTTTAGGTACTTAGGTGAGAATTTTAAAGGAGCATCTAAGCTCTGTTAAAGTCACGAGGGGGCCCGCAGCCGGCCGGGGGGGGGGGATGACAGGGCGGTGCGGAAAACACAGACAAGCTCTTTAAAGGATTACGGAATATTGTGCAGCCCAGACTTGTTTAGACCATTGCATGTGCAAGGGCTTTTTATTATAAAAGTTTTCTGTTGAAATATTACTTGTATGTTGGGCAGCCTGAACTGTACTATTAGGATCAGATCTTTTCTACGTAACTGCAGGTGTTATTTGATAGGTGCAAAACTCCACTTTTATTATTCCGTTATACATATCAGAAATGTGTTTTTTCACTTATGGCGCAGTACCAGCTTTGTTGATAGTGGCACCCCTTGCACTTAAATTTGCATACAGCAATTTTGTAGTCACGTCCGTTGTAATTGATAGGTGAAAAAATTACCTTTTTATTATCCGTAATGCATTTCGAATAGGTGTTTTTTCCACTTTGACGCAGGCCCCAGCTTTGTTGATAGAGGGCACCTTGCACTTAAATTGAAACAGGCATTTTGTTGGTCATGCGGTGTATTTCATAGGTGCAAAAAATAATTATATTATCCGTATTCATTTTCAGATAGGTGTTTTTTCACTTTTGACGAGTGCCCCAGGCTTTGTTGATTGAGGCACCATTTGCACTCTAAAATCTTGAATACAATATTTTGTAGAGTCACTGCAGGTTGTGTTATTTGATAGGTGCAAAACAATAAACTTTTATTATCCGTATACATTTCAGATAGGAGATTTTCAACTATTGGACACGGACAGCTTTGTTGATAGGCGGCACCTTTCACTTAAATTTGAATTACAGCAATTTTGTAAAGTCACTGCCCAGGTGTTCTTAGATAGGTGCAAACAAAATACCTTTTATTATCCGTATACAATATTCAGATAGGTGTTTTTTCACTTTTGCACGCAGGCCAGCTTTGTCTGATAGAGGCACCTCTTGACACTTAAATTTGAAATTCAGCAATTTTGTCAGTCACGCAGGTCGTATTTTCGTTAAAACTACACTTTTGATTATCCGTATAACATTTCAAGATAGGTGTTTTTTCACTTGTGATGCGCAGTCCAGCTTTGTAGATAGAGGCAACTTGCACTTTAAATTTGAATACAGCACATTTTGTATAGGCCAATGCCGGTGTATTTCATAGGTCGCAAAAAATACCTTTTAATTATCCGTTTCCTATACATTTCAGATAGGTGTTTTTTCCAGTTTGACGCAGCGCCAGCTTTTGTTGATAGGGGCACCATTGCACTTATTAAATTTGAATACAGCAATTTTCGTAAAGTCACCGCCAGGAGTATTGTTAGCGAAGCAAAAACTCCACTTTTATTATCACGTATACATTTCATATAGGTGTTTTTTCACTCATGGCGCCAGTCAGCTTTGTTGATAGAGGCACCTATTGAAACTTAAATTTGAATACAGCAATTTTGTTTTGTTATGTACGTGGATTTGGAGACAGAGCTGTGATTTGCCGGTCTTTTAATAAGAGATTTCCAACAAACTCTTCCCATACCTTCTCAAATTTTATCTTTTTCTGAAATGGAGCAAAATTCAGTGGGGGTAAGCAAGCCAAAGAGGGGGTAGGACATGGAGGTAGTGGTAATGAGAGATGGTGCTCATCCAATGCATGGCAATTAACCACCGCCATGCCAGGGCTTCGGCTTTTGCAGGACGTCAGGCCTGTCATCAATGGGTCAAAGGGACCCTACCCACATTGGAATAATGTCTCATGTTAACGTAACTGCGACTCCGCAAATCCTTGGCTTCAGTGGGGTTTTGCTTATGACTATCTGAACTAGGCCGTGTACTGAAGGAGGTCCGAAACTGTCAAAGGCATATTTGGGATCACAGGCAAGAAGCTCGATGCACTGCATTCTGAAGTCCTCTTTGATGACAAAATGCGCGTTGGGGTCGGCAGGAGAAAGGCATCCGTTTATTAAAAGATCCAAGACGGCCAATGTGGATAATTTTGTCCCCTGCTCTGACGCCCAGTTAATGATGCCCATCAGAGCGAGGAGAAGGAAGCTGGCTCGTCTAATCGGCACAAAACATCCCCGGCCCCTCCGTCGTCACCCCCATAGTGGTCGGGGCAGACGCCCTGCAGTGCCTCTTGCTTTTAGCGGGGCTAGCTCATGGATGCAGGAATGTCAGGAACGACACAAAATACGTCATTGCTGTTGATTGATGATCGACGGGACCATTGCGGATTCATCGTGGTCCTTACTTACGCAGAATTTCGCTTGCGACGCGCTTCATTCACTGGACGAGGAGGAAGGACGATGGTGTTAGTCTGTTCATTAAGGCGCTTCACCGCCTCAAAAAGGGAAGGCTCTCCGGTCGCTAGAGAAATCCGTGATATCGATTCCGCCAGCCGCCACGGGTCAGCAGGAACCCCGAGTCCGTCGCTTTATCGCCGTCAAAAAGGTCCAGGACCTCTCAAGCCTCGGGGCCTTCTTTGACCCAAGCCTATGATTAACCCCCCAGCGATGTCATATGCCGCCTTGGGCCCGGTAAAGCCATCAAGTTAGAGGCAGAATTCTTAGGTGTTTACCCACACACCCACATGGTCTAGGTCTCATTGCAGCGGAATGCATTGAGTTGAAATGGACGGCAACACCTTGGACCAAAAACAAGGCCACCAACGGATGCCGAGGCTTCCATACCACTTCGCACCCTCTGTCTCCGCCTCCTTTCCTACTCCACCACCACCAAGCGTTCCCTCTGCTGCCCATGTCTCTTCAGAGTCTGGATCAGGGATCCAGCCTTTCCGCTTCAGCTCCACTGTCGCCCCCGAGTACCACCAACACTACCAACGAGACCCATCCTACCCCTTAATCCCTTTCTGCCGTTTGAACGACCTGCAGCCGTAAGTGGCCAGTTAGCAGCCAGCCTTCTGTCCTTCCAGTTTGGGGCAGAACGAAACACTTTAACCAAATTCATCTCCAAAGCCAAAAGCCTGGAATGTCCGGCCATTGCCAGGGCCTTTTGGCCTTGTGAAATGGTTGCCTTTCCGTATGGTGGGAAACAGATGGGTTCCCGCAGTCTGGCACCTTGCCTGCCCCAATTTTTTTTTTTTTTGACCCCCCAAAAAATCGGGGGGATATTTGCCGAGCAGAGATTTCTTTGCCAGAAAAAGCCGTCCCTGCCTGGCCAGCCAGCGTGTCATCTAAAATTTTACAGCGTGTTGTCTGAATCTGTGTCCGGATAAAGTCCATCTCACCACCGACACATGGACCTAGTAAGAATGGCCGAAGGGCCGCTATATCTTGTGACAGCTCATCTGGGTGAGCTGGGGTAGATGTCTCCCTGGGCCCGATGACGGTGGCTCTACAGGATCGCGCGCTACGCTCCTTCAAAACGTAGGGAGGGTGCAGGGCTCTTTCCCCAAGGTCCTATGGTGGGATCACGTTCCCAGAGAATGAAACCAAAGGCGTGTTAAATTAATCTGTCTTGGGAGACCGTCCACACTAAGGTAGGAGCTGTGGACGGCTACCCCCGCAACCGATGAAGTCCACCGAGCGCTGGCTGGAGTGGACAAGAACCTTGTTGCCCAGGCAAGGACGGTGGTGTGCGACTGATAAACGGGCGAAATTCCTGCTGGCACGCCCTCTAAGACTTGGTTGGCTGGAGCACATCCACTTGCCATGGAATGTCACATGAACTCGTCGTCCAGAAATTTTAAAGCACTAACCGCGCCGGGTCTGGACTGCACTGCTGAGGAGGGCTTGAGGGTACCTGAGTTCGCACTTACAGCCCAGTTCGCACCCTGGCTTCATCCCGCTGGCTGTCGTATGGCCGCCATCCTCAGCTCGGCCCTCCCCGTCAACCATCTCATGGTTTGACGTGGATAGGAAACACACTGGAATTCCCTCCTCTCCACATTGATCCTGCGATTGTGGCCGCAGCGCAATGCCTTTACGAAGTACGAAGTGACACTGGCCTGACAATGCAGCGGTGCGGACCTTCGGGTGTTGAGGCCACCGAGAGTGGAGGCAGCGTGTGGAAGAGCCAATGCACCAGCCTTTGCCCAGTTATAAAGAAGCACACCAAAATGGTCAGTGCGGACAATGCGCTTGTCAGGCTTGACCAATTGTGGTGATCTTAGTTCTGGAAACGATCGTTGGGACACTCTGAAACATCAGGTCCCACCAGCGACGGACAGGAGCGAGACGGTCACAGATGCGAGACACGAAGCCTTTCTCTCATCGAATCCACACAGGCCCGGTACAGAATTCTCCAATTATTTTCACATTCGAAAAAGGTTTTATTGTCATAAACAAACATCGTTATAATCTGAAGTATCATAAGAGGTAGTGCATCAATGATACAGGCGATACATCAACATTTGACGAGATTAACTGAGTCTGTGTTATAGGGAAGAGAATAAAATAGGTCACCTCAACACAATTAGTATTAAACAGCGATTTGCATACCGTGTTGCTCAGCAGAATAGCACTGCACACACTCATAAGATAATTGGTGTATTGAGTCTAATATCTTAGGAAAAGGAGAGACTACCCGACCCATCAGGATCTTTCTCTAAACCTGTTTGAACAGTTGTTCCTGGATATCTTCAGAAACTAAAAGAAACAACAGGTGTCTGCAGCCAGATTGTAGCTTGATCGGGCCAGATATAGTCGTTGATATTGTCCCTTCAAAAGGCACCTGTGGTCGTCCCTGAAGGCCTTGATAGGATTGCCAGCAGGAAAAGTAGGAGGATAACGATAATCAAAACCACAACTAAACCAGTGAAGCGGGCGGAGGGGGGAAGCAGCCGCCGGGATCGAGAATCCGCCACCTGAGCACAACAACGCAAGGTCCGCAGTACCAGTTAGAGGATTATTGGACCTGAAGGTAGTCATCAGATTTACAGAAAGTGAACCAATCATTCCAAGTCTTCAAGAAATTCACCGCGTCCCCAAGCGAGTCGCTATGTATTTCCTCCCATCTGCAGATCTTATGGATTTCCCTAACCATCCGTAAACTGCAAGGACGGCGTTTCCCAGTCGTGAGTGCCAAAGTCTGGGAATGACACTTTTAGCAGCATTCAGTAAAGTAGTTATAAGACGGGTCTTTGGGGAGCGGTGGTGACCTTGGACCCCTAGGAAGAGTAGGACCGTCGGGTCATTATCGAGTGTGGTACCACTCACCAGGTTGATAACAGAAATCACTTTAACCCAGTATGGCTGTAAGGTTGGGCATTGCCACCATATATGTAGCATAGTGCCTTTGCTCTTGAGGCAACGCCAACAGATATTGGGGACTGTATTATACAGTTCGCTTAACAATGCTGGTACTCTGTACCACCGTGAAATAATCTTGTAATTTAACTCTTGGATTTTGATGGATATGGACGTGCCCCGTGCCTGGGCAAAGATTATTCACCATTCCTCATCAGAGAATTCCCTAGATAGATCCTTTTCCCATGCTTTTTTGGAACACAAACATCGGGCGGTTTTCAATGTGTGCCAATAAGCCATAGAGCTTTGAGAGCCGGTGCGAGGTGTGGACTTTTTGAAAGCACCAGGTCTCGAATACGGTGAGGGCTCTGTGCAGGGACAGTGGGATAGCATAGGTAGAGCAAACACTTCGCAATTGATAATAGTGAAGTCTGGAAAATGTATTACCTGGGCTAGGAGTGACTAGCTCCTGGTATGACTTAAGAACGCCTCCCACATGCACATCCTTCATTATGGCAATGCCCCTACTGCCTCCAAAGCCAAAACCCCCGGGTCTGAGGGCTTCCGGTATTCCCGGGTTGCCGGTGATCGGGGTGAATGGACCCCCGGTTTTAAAAATATGAAAAGAGGACGGGTACGCCCTATGGGTGCGTACTGTCGTTTGCACGACAAGTGGAAGCTGACTTAGAGATTTTTTAGGCAACATTGCTGTGAGCAACCAGGGGATAGCTGCAATGGGAAACCCATAGATAGCACCTTCCAATTGAACCCAAAGTTTAGTGCTGGCACCATGGAAGCAGTCCATGATCCTAACTGACACCGCCACCAGATAATACCTTAAGAAGTTAGGTAGGGACAAGCCTCCCTCAGACCGATGGGTCATCAATATATTTTTAGAGATTCTAGGACGTTTCTTTGCCCAAACAAAACTCATGACTTGTCTGTGTAAGGAGTGGAAAAAGGATTTGGGAAGCGTGATCAGCATCGTCTGAAACAAATATAGTAGGCGGGGCAAAATGTTCATCTTTAGAATGCTTATGCGCCCTAACCATGAGAAGTCTTTTTTGTCCCATTTAGAAAGGTCTCCTTGAATTAAATTAAACAGAGGGGAGAAATTAAGGTAAAAAGTTTTACTTATATCCGCAGGAATATGGATTCCTAGGTATTTAACCGATGATGAAGCCCAGGAGAAGGAATATGAGGCTCTAAGTTGGGCAACCTCGCTTGGGGACAGAGTGAGATTCAAGGCTACACTCTTTGCCATGTTGACCTTATGGTTACTAAATCTACCAAAGGTTTGTAAGGTTTGCAAGAGGGGAGGGAGAGGAATGGGTCAACAACATATAGGAGCAGATCGTCTGCAAAAGCAGAACATTTAACCTGGGTCCCACCACATGTGACTCCTTTGATAGAGTCATTAGCGAGGATATCTTGTAATAAGTGCTCCATGGTTAGGGCATACAACAAGGGAGAGAGAGGGCATCCCTGCCTGGTACCATTGCAGATATGAAACGGGGAGGAGAGTGAGCCATTTATTCTAATTTGGGCATGAGGTGAATTATATAATGCAAGAATTTTAGCAAGGAAGGAGGTGCCCATCCCCATAGTGGAGAGAGAACCAGTAAGGAAGGCCCTGTCAACTCGGTCAAAAGCCTTCTCTGCGTCCAAAGAAAGCAATATGCATGGCGTTTTTAGCTTATGGACATGTTTGATCAGGGTAAAGGTTTTAAGGGTATTATCCCTGGCCTCCCTCGAAGTGACAAAGCCCACCTGATCCAGATGTATAAGACTTTCCAGCAAGGGATTTAAGCGTAGGGCAATCAGTTTAGCAAATATTTTGGCATCTGAATTAATAAGGGATATTGGTCGGTAACTCTGTCATAAGGCCGGGTCTTTCCCCTCTTTGGGGATGACAGTTATGTGAGCTTTGAGAAATTCTGGGTCGAAGGGTGAGGTGCCAGAGACCGAGTTGAAAGAGCGTAGCAATGGGGGTGTAAGCTCCTCCTTCAGAACTTTATAGAATTTGGCAGTGAAACCATCCAGGCCTGGGCTTTTCCCGGTTGAGAGAGACAGAAAAGCTGTGTGGAGCTCGGGCTGTGAAAAGGGTTCCTCCAGAGCATGCAAAACATCCGGAGGAAGCGAGGGGAGAGCTGTGTTCTGCAAATACTCTTGCAATGAGAGCACTGGCTGCTGAGGATGATCTTGTGTACTAGCCTTGGGCAAGTTATAAAGTTTGGAATAGTAATCATGAAAAACATCTAGTATGTCCTCAGTTAGATGACTAATTGCCCCCCCGTTTTTTTAATTTGTGGAATAAATAGAGATGCCCTCTTCTCCCGCAATGCACGAGCCAGGTATCTGCGAGGTTTATTGCTCCACTCATAGAACCGTGCCTCGCGAATTTGCTGGTATCGTTTGTGTTTCTTTTCCATCAGCGCAAGGACTTCCGTGTGTAATTTAATCAGGATTCGGAGATCAGGGTCTGATCCAGAGGTCTTATGGGCTAGCTCAGCTGTGTGCAACTCCAACAGTAACGATCGGAGTTTACACTCAGATTCACGCTTGAAGCGGGCTCCGTGCTTTATTAGCACACCCCGCAAAACGCACTTCAGCGCCCCCCATTGCGTCTGTGGGGTCGTGCTGTCCCCTTCGTGGTTAACCTGGAATTCCCGAATGCTAGCATGCAGTTCGCCTAAACAAAGAGCATCCTGCAGTAGAGTTTCATTCAGTCTCCATGCAAACGGGGGGCGTTGAAAATGCGGCAGGTCAAGAAGACAATGTACTGGGGCATGATCAGAGTGGAGCCTGACATCAATCTTGGAGTCAATTACATGCGGGAGAAGGGAATGCTGAATGAAGACATAGTCTATCCGACTATATGACTGATGGGGGGGGGGGGAGGAGAAAAAGGTATAGTCCTTCTCCCTTGGATGCATAAGTCGCCACACACCAGATAGTTGCATACCATGCATGAGCCGTTTAAATGTGTTCATGGTGCGAAGGGGGATCGAGGAACGCCCCGCAGAGTTGTCAAGGGAGGGTTGGAGAGTCAAATTAAAATCGCCGCATAGGACTATCTGGCCTTGGGCGAAGCAAGTCAGATCATCTAGTGTCCTAGTCAAAAAAGAGATTTGGTTATTGTTAGGAACATATATGTTGGCAAGAGTATACACATGCCCCTGGAGAGAGCACTTTACAAACACAGCTCTGGCCTCAGTGTCAGTATAAGTATCTATTACTTGCAGGTGGAGGGATTTATGTATCAGGTTGGCCACTCCCCCCGCCTTTTGTGTAGGGTTGCTGCTGTGGTACCAAGTAGGGTAATATCTGTTGTTCAAGACATGGGCATGTTTTTGGAGCAGGTGCGTCTCTTGAAGACAGACTACATGGAATTTCAATTTGTGTAAGTGATACAAGATCTGCAACCTCTTTTCGGGAACATTGAGTCCCTTAACATTAAGGGACGTAATCTGAACGTTATGCATTGGAAAGAAGGGCAGAGTACTCACCGAAAAGATGCGCTATCCGTTGGATCCCCGGATTCAGACTCGATCCCGACTGGCTGAAAGGAAGGGAAGAAAGAAGGAAAAAGAACAGCAAAACCCAAAAAGGCCTAAAAACAGTAGGCCACCAAGCTAAACTTGGCAGCCGAGGCGCTGCGAGGGGCCAAAGTAGATTATTGACCAATATCGGTAATGTGGGGGAGAATATGCCCAGAAGACAACATAGGTATTAACATGACTCACAAAACAATGCAACATGACTCCAGCGGCAAGAGTATTGAACTACAGGTAACAGACAGTCGTTCTGGTCACAGGTTTAAAGTAACAGCAGGAGATGTAGCACTGACCGTCTGTTACATACCAGGACTCTCAAATGCTTAAGCAATACATGAAGGAAGAGGAGCATGAGAACAACGCCAGAGGGGGGAGAGAGAAATAGGAGAGCAGTAAGGAAGCGGGAAGGGGTAAGGGAGAGAGGAGTGGGAAGTATGGATAGGGACGGAGGGGGGAAGAGAGGTAAGGTTAGGGGAAGCAGAAAGGTGAGTTATAAGTCAAAGATCAGAAATCCCCCAGACAGGGGTTTTTCCGTGTCTAGAAGAGATAGCTCACTGGTAACCAAGAACCTTCAATTCCCTAGAGTTCTCACAGGGGCCCTCAGCGGAATGTGCCCGGTCCCTGGGCAAGTTCTTCTGTTTTGCGGAGCCAGTTAGAGAGTTGAGCCTTTGGTGATGTAACGGAGGACTGGAGACTGGCAGGACGTTGCTCAGAATTAGGGGATTCAGAAGGGGGCGGTTCCATAGTAGAGGGCTAGTCAGGTAGATCGACCAAAGGCAAATCCAAAGCCTCCGTGAATGATCGCAGATCAGCCAGGGAGCGCAGGGTTACTAGGGTGTCCCCTTTTCCAAGCTGTAGAGAGAACGGGAAGCCCCACCGATATTGGATTCGACGATCTTGAAGGATCGCGAGCAGGGGCTTGAGAGCAGATCGCAAACGCAGTGTTCTTCTGGAGAGATCGGGAAAGAGTCCTATCTTGATATTTTTGTACAGAACCGTAGCCATGAGACGTGCCTTTCGTAGGATTTCCTCCGTGATATTGTAGTGATGTATTCTACAGATAACATCCCTTGGTGGCGAAGGGCTCTATGGGCCCGATCAAACTCAATGTAGGTATCTATAGGTCTACCCAGTATATGGTTAAACATCTTAGTCAGAGAAGGAGTGAGTTCTGAAGTACGGACATCCTCAGGTAGACCACATATTCTGACATTGTTAAGTCTGTTGCGATTTTCTAAATCGTCCAGTTGCATTTCCAGCTGATCCTGTTGCGCCCTCTGAGCAGCGAGTGAGGCTTGGAGGTTAGTGAGAGCAAGGTTAGTAGATCTCTGTACCTTTTCCAGTTGTTGGTATTTTTCCTGTACCTCGACCACTGCAGTTTGTACAGGCTGTAAGTCTTTCCGCCATGTTTGTTGCATGTCACGGCTCATTTGCGCCATGTCAGCTTTGGAGGGGAGAAGTGACAACAGCGCCTGGAGTTCCGGGTGTCCGGCGAGTACCCGGAGAGCTTCGTCTGGTGTAACCGGAGTTGTCGACTGGGCAGGGAAATCCCGCATCGGTGGTGAGGGGGTATATGCCCCAACATTTGAGCTAGATGTCAGTTGAGCAGGACTGTCACCCGATGTGGGGGATCCCGGATTAGAAGCCCATGCGGGATCTTGAATGGTGGTTAGTCTTCTGTTAAGCGGCTGATTCCAAGCCCTCCCCCTCTCTGCTGGGAGTGGATCCCCAGCACCTTCCACAAGTTGAACAGTGGACTGTGTATTAGGCAGGGTTGAGCCAGTGGTTAAGGTGGGTCCAGCTGAAAGCTCACCGTTAACCCTTGATGGTGATGAGCAGGAATATTGTGAATAAGTAGGGACCTGTGCTTTAAGCAAGGTGGTGAAAGTGGCAAGTCCTGGAGCTGATGCAGTCCCTTGAGAAGATAAAACAGGGTTCAGTCTTGTTCCCTGCAGGTTAAGTGAGACAGGGACCCCAGTATGCCTCAGTTCCCCAAATCCAGTGCTGCTGGATATGTCCTGGGAGATGAAGGGGAGAGTATCTCTGTCTCTACACTGAGATGGCTTTGTCACTCGGGTTGTTGAGGGGGTTGTGCCGGCTTCCCTCTCCATGTGGCGACATATGGGGGAGCTTTCTGCAGCCCAATTTGCTGAGTAGTCCAGTTTTAGGGCACGTTCATGGCCCCTTTCCAGCGAGGAGTCCCCCTCAGTTGGTGAAGTGGGAGAGGTTGAGGGAGCAAAGGGACCCAGGACCCTCTTCATCCCTGT
Organism: Phyllomedusa bahiana; assembly: GCA_025379985.1. NCBI lineage: Eukaryota > Metazoa > Chordata > Amphibia > Anura > Hylidae > Phyllomedusa > Phyllomedusa bahiana. The sequence continues at coordinate 34,830 of JAODAL010012217.1, forward strand.
CTGCTCTACAGGAAGAACCGCCCTCCAAACCTATAATGGCGGCCGCTCCTCCACGCGGTCAGTGAAGATGGCGCCTGCAGTCATCCCCAAGGCGCCGGTGCTCAATTGTGAGCGATCAGGGTTTCCCTGCGTCAATAGTGGTCTCTCCTCGTTTAGGGTGAGCGTCGTCACGGATGGAGCCGGTGCCGGGGCGAGGGCCTGGTGCATCATCCCGGCTGCCGCGTATGTGACGTCTCGGGAGAGCCCCTCTTGGCGCTCAGTCGATTCGCTGCTCGGCGTGTAGTCAGCTGCGGCGTCGAGACTCCCCGGACGCTGAGCGGTTTGAGTCTGCTCACCCTGTTGCCGGGTAAGTCCTTTCTGGAGCGGAGGGGAGCTGCCGCAGGCTCGTGTTGCAGAGGCGGGAGCCGGGGAAGATGGCGCAGATGCGTGGGAGGGATGATCTTCTCCTTCCATTCCTTGTAGGGGAGAGAAGTAGTTAGAAATTGGGATATCCCCAAGAGAAGGAGATTTGGTAAGCTGAAGCTTCTTTTTCTGGCGTTTAGACCTCATTTCTTGTCGTCCTGGGTGCTAAAATCTGTGTCTTGCTGGGAGCTCATGCGACGTGCGACCAGTCACTTCACATAGCAAACCACGCCCCCCCAGTTTCTCAATTTTCTTCATTAGGCAGTGGTTCGGGGTCCAGGGCTGAATCCATCTAAAGGCAATTAACTTTCTGGCCATATATAACATTCGGGAAATGCTAATTCTTTGTTCCACATCAAATACTATATCTTATAAATAGCCAAGTACACAGTGCAGTGGGTCTAGAGGAATATCAATTTTATGAACTTTGCTAATTAACTGGATAACCTCTTTCCAGAAGTTGCCCAATTCCCTGCACTCCCATATCATGTGCAAAAGCTGGGCCTCCTCCATTTCACATCGTGGGCAACTGGAGTCTGACCTAATACTCCATTTGAATAGCTGGAAAGGAGTTTTATAAGCTCTATGCAACAACATAAGCTGTGAAAATCTTTTTGCCTCACTTAATGACACCAATCTCGCAAGGCTCAAAACACTATCCCATTGTTCTGTACTAATGGGGCCAACGTCAGTCTCCCATTTTACTTTAATCGGAAGCTGTTGATTATAAATATACTCCTCCGCGAAGTAACTATATGCTTTCGAAATTAATCCTTTCGTGGACTGTGCTCCACAAACTAAATTTATTAGGGGAGCCGATTTAATGGACAGATCCACTTGTGAAGCTTGACTCTGAACCGCATGCCTCAACTGCAAATATTGGTAAAAGACTTGGCGCGGTAGGTCAAACTTTTCCTGCAGCTGAGTAAAACTCAACATTTCTGAACCATCTAAAATTTGGGATAATAAGACAATACCAACTGCATTCCATCTGTTAATGTCAGTCAATTTGCAAATTTCTGGAAGCTTGCGATTGAACCATAGCGGGGTATATTTGGTAAATGAGGTATACCCCAAAAGATCCTTGCTTCTATCCAACACCTTATACATTAATTTCAGAGTAGGAAGATCTGAAGAATTCAGTTCCGCTTTGTCAGCATCCAGCATACAACTCAAATGTGGCCATGTGCTTCTAGTTGCTAGCAACTTGCCTACTGGACCCATCCCTTCCCTAGCATCCCATCCTGCAAAATGCTGCCATTGTGAGGCTATAAAGTAGAACCAAGCATTTGAGATAGCAAATCCTCCTCTATCTTTTTCTCTATGCAAATGATTTATTCCAATTCTGGCATGCCCCTTTGTCCAAAGTAACTCTCTGAAGAGTCGGTGCATTTTATTAAATATATTTAAAGGGACCCAAATTGGGGAGTTATGCATAATGTAGAGAATCTGTGGCATAGCAATCATTTTAATTAGATTTCCTCTACCTATAACTGATAAAGGCAGCTTACACCATGCATTTATCTTATTGGTCAATCTGCTAAGTAGGGGGAGCACATTGTGGGCAATATAATCTTGCGGGCGGGAAGTGATTAATATTCCTAAGTATTTGAATGATGTTACTTTCTGTAGCTGAGATTCCTGACCTATACTTCCTTCAGGGAGAGGATCCAAGGGCAATAATGTAGACTTGTCCCAATTAATTCTTAAACCCGACCAAACTCCAAACTCCTCTATGTAGGACATGATTGGTTCCAGAGAAGAAGTTACATTCCCCACATAAAGAAGCATGTCGTCCGCATAGAGAGAAATTTCCCTCCTCCATATCCCATTTTAACCTGTAATGTCCCTTGCATTCTGTGACGCAAGCTAGGGCTAAATGGCAAAGGCAAACAAGGGGAGATAAAGCAACCCTGTCGTCCCTCTTTAGAGATGCCTCTGACATTAAGCCATTACGCGTACTCTAGCCCTGGTCTGCATACAATAGTTTAACTGCCGATAAAAGTTGACCAAATCCCATTTCCATGACAGCCACAAGTACTCCATTCCACACTGTCAAAGCTTGGCAGCATCCAATGAGAGAACGCCCTCCCTCCGTCTGCCCTGTACTCATTTGTAAATGAGATCATCTTCTAGTAATGCAGTTGACTTGGTAAGCCTGACTGGTCTTCATGAACGACACTTGTTATGACTTTGCTTAACCTGTTAGCTAATACTTTTGCCAATAGCTTAACATCAGTTGGAAGTAGCGAGATGGGGCGATAGGACCCTGGACTAGAAGCATCCTTATCTGGCTTAAGTATCAGTACAATAACTGCTTCCCTCATTGAATACGGCAAGTGACCGTCCTGGACTGCTGCCTGGAAGACCTCTAGTAAACGCGGTAACAAGGTTTCCTTGTGGAGCTTAAAAAATTCAGCTGGAAGACCATCCATTCCTGGGGCTTTTTCATTTGGGGCCTGGCACAAAGCAACCTCTAGTTCTTCACAAGTAATTGGTTGCTCTAGAGCACTACTATCTTCCAGTGATAGAGACGGAAGGGTAATGTTAGACAAGTAATCTTCAATGTCATCCACTGACCCTCCACCACCAGAAGTATATAAAGATTTATAAAACTGTAGCAGAACATTTAGGATATCTGCATGGTCACTGACTACAGAGCCATTGACCGTTTTAAGTTCTGCAATATGACTGGATGCTTGCTGGGATTTCACAATATTAGCTAGTAAATGTCCTGCACTTTCTCCTTGATCAAAATAGCGTTGCTGAACAAAAAACTTTTTATCCTCTGCTACTTTAATCAACTGCTCATTCAAGTTCTGTTGGGCCTCCTCCCAGTTGTGCCTATTATTCTCAGAAGGGTCACCAAGAAAATTCTGTTCTTCCTTTGCTACCCTATCCTGCAAGAATTGGGTGAAGCTACGTGTTATAGTTTTCCTTTTACTAATCTCTCTAATGTAAATCCCTCTTACAAATGCTTTCATGGTATCCCACACACATGCCACTGAAGCAGTTCCCTCGTTATTGTCAAAGAACTCCTTAATTTCTGCTACCATCGAGCCCCCTATCAATTGCACCCAGAAGGAATTTAGGCACCATCCAGACCGCTCCAGGCCACAGTCCAAGCACACGGTCAAGGGTGAGTGATCGAGAAATACAGCGAGTTGAATATTCAACTGATTTGACATATGGGAGCATTGAGTCCGAGGCCACAGCGAGGTCTATTCTTGAGAGTGAATGATGTGTGGCTGAATAACATGAGTATTGCTTTTTCGTAGGGTGTCTTAGTCTCCAAATATCCCATAGACCTATCTCCATCAACAGTTTTGCAAGGGAAGTAGGCTGGGCCTGGGAGTCAATATCTCCCGCATGAAATTTGTCCCAGTATGGATGCAAAAATTTATTAAAATCACCCAAGATTAACACTGGGACTCCTGGGGATGATTCCAACAGAGTTAGTATTTTTTTAAGAATTTCGCTTGTGTATGGAGGAGGGATATATATATAGCTACTATAATAACTGGGGTTAAGTAGAGTTTGCCATGAAGATAAACATATCTACCACCTGGATCAACTTTTGAATCAATACATGTAAACGGAATGGCTCTATGAATTAGTACACTTACCCCTCTAGAATGCGAGGAGTATACCGAGTGGTATGCTGCCCCTACCCATGCTCTTTGCAGCCAGTGGAGTTTGTCCTTAGTCAGGTGGGTCTCGGACAGACAGACTATTGCTGGGTGAACCTTCTGCAACCAGGAGTTAACAGCATATCGCGTACTGGAGTCCCCAAGCCCTCTTACGTTCCATGCTACAACGTTAATACCAGACGCCATAATAACAGTTAGGCAATATATCCAACCGCTGGAGTAAACTTTTACAATGCCCTTGATTGTAATGTTCATAAGCAATAGGTCCTGCTCTCAAAATAATCCCACCCATATAACAACCGTTAAACCAACCATTGTAGAATATAACGAAATTTAACATAACTCCCTTCCTGCCGAAGGGAACGGGGTTCCCAAATCTCTTGAGCATCACTCAAGCATAGAGTGGAGACTATAGATCAAACTACGTTTGCTAGTAATTCCTTACTCCTGCTAGCATTATTAGCATAACATATCAACAGACCATCGTATCTTATAGCTCTAGTATCTGCTAAGGAAAAAAACATGAAAATCTTCAAACATAAAGAGCTAGTACAAAGAACTATCGCAGGTTCAGTGTTCATCCCGGCGCTTTGTCCGCTCTCAGGGCCTGCTCATTCAAATCCAGCCAATTGAGCGCATTCTTGGGGCTGTCAAAAATATGTGTCGTGTTAAATGCAGAAACCCTTAATCTGGCTGGATACATCATAAAGTACACAACAGACAGGCTCCTAAGTCGACGTTTAATGTCTATAAATTGGGCACGGCGCTTCTGCACCTCTGCAGAAAAGTCTGGGTAGATAGATACACGGTGACCATCAATAGTCATGCCTGACTTTTCCCGGGCTGCTCTCAGGATAGCGTCTCTGTCCCTATAGTGTAATAGCTTAAGTAAGATAGATAGGGGTGGACCTCCTGGAGGAGGAGCACAAGCAGGCACGCGGTGGGCCCTCTCAATAGCAAAAAAGTCAGACAGTGTGTCTTTTCCAAAATAATTCAATAGCCAGGCTTCCAAGAATAATACCGGGTCTCCACCCGCTGCTTTCTCCGGGACTCCTACCAGTCGCAGATTGTTCCTGCGAGACCTATTTTCAGGGTCATCCACCTTGGCATAAAGGGTAGAAATATGATTTTTAGCAGCAGCAACGTCCTTTACAAGAGGGGCAACTTCATCTTCTAGAGCACTTATCCTTTCCTCAGCTGCCTGCACTCTGTTAGTAATTTTGCGCATATCTTGCCGCACATGAGACATGTCCTCTTTCAAGTCTCCAATATGTGAAGTTAAAGTGTTCAGAGTGGTATTACACAGGGAGATGGCAGAATACAGGTCCTGCATAGTAGGAGCTTTTTCCTTTCCAGTGTCCTGTGCTGCCTGCACATGGTGTGATTGTGCTCCCTGCTGGGCCCCACTGCTTGTCCCTTGCTCATCTGCCTGACTCTCTGAGGCTGATGCAACCATGTTGCTTTTATGTGAGCTGCTGGGCAGAGTACCTGGTGTTTGTGGCATGCCTGTAGCTCCTTCTGATCTTTGCTGGGTACTGGGTGAGTGTGCAAAGCGCTCCAGCTTAGCTCCTACTTCTGTCTTGTTCACTGATGCTGCCATGCTCTTCACCATGCTGGGAGCAGCTCCTCCTTTGCCTTGTTGATCCTTTCCACGCCTTATCATGGCTGTTCTGACCACAAGTGCTCTGTGCAAGCTCCAGACACCTTCCACTCTCTTTTCTCTGCGATCCAGGAACAAATGCAGTCTGCTAACCAGGTAATAGACAGGATAGCTAGCAGGAGCTCAGCACCACACTTCTGCTCTACATGCTGCTCAAGCCACGCCCCGCCTCCCTCACAATTTTTAACAGTGGCTGTGGAGTCATTTTTATAACTTTTTGTGGTCATGGTGCTGTGAGATACAGCTATAATCATGGTCCTTTGGAACAGAAATGTGGCTTTTAAGTGGCATTTCTGCCTCACAATTTTAACAGTGGCTGAGAATCATTTTATAATTTTTTGGTCAGTTGCTTTGAAATGCAGCAATACTACAGTCCTATTATAAAAAAATGTTGTTTCTAACAGACATTTGTTCTTCACAATTGTCAAAAGTGCTCATGGGTCATGTTTGAATTTTTTGGGGCATTTTGCTGTGACATGCAGCTATACTACAGGTCCTATTATAAAAAAATTTTGTTTCTTACAGGCATTTGTTCTTCACAATTGTCAAAAGTGGCTCATGGGTCATGTTTTGAATTTGTGGGGCATTTTGCTGTGAAATGCAGCTAGACTACAGGTCCTATTGTAAAAAATGTGGTTTCTAACAGACATTTGTTCTTCACAATTGTCAAGAGTGGCTCAAGGGTGATGGTGCTGTCAGAAACAGGAATAGGTAGGACACTGTTAATGGACACATATTGCAAAATGACTTGTTTTTGCAAGATCTTTAACATAGCTAGCAATCCCTGTATTGAGACAACCCATTTAATACAATTAAAAAAAAGAGAAACAAAGACATGTTGGGATTCCATCCTATTTTAAAAATGTGTTTTCTAGAATGAAACTACTAAAAAACTTGCATGTACAAGCTGGTACAAATATTCCTTTGAATTGTACAAGGGAGGTACAGGAAGACTTGACCAGATGTAGGTTATTCAGAGGACATGGAGTATGGAGCACGGACAGAGAACAAAGAACAGAGACCATTTCCTCCAGCACGTTGAGTAAAACGAGAAAAAGAATGCCAAGAAAAAGGGCACCTGGGTGGAACAGGAACGTCAACCACCAGCATTTCCAAGTGAAGCTCAATTGGTCCGCACTCATACGGAGGGGCAAGCGCTACCCAGGTCTTGACTGTGTACTGAGGAAGGCTGGAGGTCTTACCTCACACTTCCGCTTCCGCACTCTGCTTCAGCACGACTGTTTTCGTTGCTGCATCATAAGGGCATTTTTACCGTGTTAATAGATGACGGACGCCAGCCTGGGCTCTCACCGCACCCACTGTAACTCCAGCCCTGGCAGCTGAACCTGCGTGTTAATAGATGACAGACGCTAGCCTGGGCTCTCACTGCACCCACTGTAAGTCTGGCCCTGGCAGCTGGACCTCCGTGTTAACAGATGGCTGACGGCAGCACTGGCTCTCACCATTAGGGGCAATCAGGAGAGCTTCAAATTTCTCTAAAAAATCAGATTTTGAAAAAGGTGATTTCTGTGAGGTTAAGTAGTGTCAAAAAGGGCTCCAGGGCAGGATACAAATTGCACAATTTGAGGCTTAAAATTTTCTGGGGCTGGAGTCACTATGGGGTTGCATCATTTGATCTCCAGGGGAGTCTGTCCCTAATCATTGAAGAAGGATTTGGAGGAAAAATGAAACCAATTAATTGATTGGCTGAATCACTCGCAGAAGCCAGGAGGGCAAATGTCTTCTCAACTGTGTTTTGGGGATGATTAGGACATTTTTATTACTTATGTGGTAAAAAATACCTTTAAAAACTGCAGGGAGGAGGGGCGTGGCTAGTAGATGGCTGTGTGAGGACGCATCCTGCTGAGCTCATCGTTCCCTGCAGCTTATACCAGCTTCTTCTCAGCGATATTATGAGGAAAACCAACAAGAGACATAGGGCAAAGACCCTGTTGCAGACTGGCACCGTTAAGGGGGATATTGATGCCTTCTTCCTCCCTGTTAAGACAGCTACCTCACTCCCTGCTCTCTGCTCTGCGTCTCCCCAAGATGGCCGACACCTCGTGGCAGCACCAATGGCGCCGACGGACGGACCTTCTGCTATGAGAGGATCTCACTCCTCTCCATCATCCCCGCAGCATCAGGGGCCCCGGCGGCTGTTTCAAGATCCCGGCTTACCTGCACAGCTGAAGAGCTCCGGGTTCCAGCCCCGCTCGCCAGCGCCTGTCTTCGCCGGTGGAGGCCCTGCTCTGCACATTGGAGAGACTTGCGGTGAGTCACAGCCTGCGGCTCCCGCTCCCCGAGTGTCGGCGACGCTGCCAGCCTCCTCAGCGGGGATTCCCCTCATCCAGCAGCAGCTGCAGACCGAGACCCAGGCGCCTCATTTCTCATTCAGAGAGCACCAGCCCTCCCAAGCAGATATGGAGGGGCCTCTCTCTGGCCCCTGTGGCCCATCTCCACCACCCTCTTGGCCCTCTCTTGAACATAAGCCCCAGAGAGACCGCTCTGTTGCTGGGACCCCTTCCTCCTCTGGGATTGGTTCTGCGCCCCATAAGCAGACTCCCTCTGTGGCACCTGCCATATTGCCCTGGAGGCAAGAGAAAGGGGATGCTTGCCCCCTAGGTTCCCAGGGCCTTACACCTTGCAATACCCTGGGACCACGTGCACTTGCTGGGGTCTCCCCCTCCTGGTCTTCTGGATCCTCCTGGCGGCATCTCCTGGGCATAGGCCACCCTCATCACCAGTTGTCATGTTGGGCTCCAGAATCCGGACTTTTGGGCCAAGCCAAAGGCCCTGTGGAGGAAAAATTGGGGGGCCGCTACTTTTCACCCTCTGCGGGTCCAGGTTGATTACCGGGCCCAAAAGGGGACCCCCCCAAATTTTTAAAGAGCTTAGCGAAAACCAACCTGGACGGCCTCTTTCTATTTTTTCCTTTTTCCTTGGGGAAACAGGTTTCCTCGGGGAAGACGGGCCCGGGTGACCTTGGGGACCTGAAACCCTGCTACACCCGCTTCCATCGGGGGGCAGATTTTTTCCTTTTGAGGGTGAAAAAAATAACGAAAGGTAGACAGGAGTTTTGCCCACTTTCTTTAGGGAAACTTTTCCCCCTTTTGCAATCCTCGGTGGACGGGTTTGGAGCGGGCAAAGACCCCAGACGCAGCCCCCTTTCTTCTTTTCTCTGAAGCAGTATTTGAAAGACTCAGTTAAAATTTTTTTCTTCTACAACAGAAACCTGGATGATATGAGAACCGCAGCGGGCCAAACAACCTAAGAATTGGGGTTTTCCTGAATCTACCCCCAATGTGCCCTTTTTTTCCCCGGCCGTCACAACCTTTTTTTAAAGGGACCTTTTGGGGGCCCCCAAATCTTGGGCCCTCATATTAAAAATTAAAAAAACCCCAACGGGGCCCTTAGGCCCCCCAAATTCTGCAAACCCCAGGCCCGTGACGCATTTCCCGAGCCCAATTTTCGCTTTAAAAAGGGGGACATCCTATTTGAAGCCAGACGACGTAAGTCACTGACAAATTTTAAGGCTCCCAATCCGGATTATCAAGATCTGGGCCCCGGGTTTCCATAGCCCAAACGAGCATCCCTTAAACCCCCCCTTTTGGGGTTTTGAGGGGAAAAGAAATTTTCCATTCTACTGGGGGTATCCTTTCTTAAAGATTTTCCCCGGTTTTACAAACGGTCCACAAAACCCCCTTTGGCTGCGGAAACCCCCCTGGTTTTTCGTCTTAGGTATCCCAAAACCACCTTCCCCGGAAATGGCCTACACTATTTCATTGCTTTGGACCCCCCCTTTCGGGGAAAAAGACTCTTCCCCGCTGGTGCGTTCCCCCCGGGCCCCTTTCGGAATTTCCCGGGGGGGTCAAGACGGGGGGGGAAACGACCCGGGGGGGTTCTCCGGGCCCAAAGGCGGCCCGGGCCCCCCTCTTTTGCAACCCCTTAACCACGGATCCCAGTTTCCCTGAAAATGATTTCCCCCCAAGCTGTCTGTTGGGGAGATTGGGTGCTTTGGAGGGTGGTTTCTTATGCCGAGTCTCTTGGACCCGGGCATGCTGGTGTGAAAAAAATCAATGTTTCTCTTTTTGGTTCACTGTGTTGGGCGGTTTTTATGGGAAACGCCGTGTCCTTAAAATCAAGGGCGGGTTTTTTGACCCCCTTTTTCGAAGGTGCCTGTCCTTTTGTATTTCCCCTTTTAAAGGCGATAAATTTAAACTGGTTTTCTTCCCCTTTTCCCTATCTCAATGCGGGTTTTGCGAGGAGCCCCTTTTCTACTGTTACGTTAACGCCAATACCCCCCGATGGGACTAATGCTTTGAGTAATTTTCAATTTTGCGGGGTTTAGTTCCTTATTTTTGCTTCTTGTTAAAGGGAAAAGGGGCAAGACCCTTTTTCCCGCTCTTTGGTGTGTCAATGTGATACCTGTTTTCGGTGTGGGGTGTTTTTTTTGTTTTTTTTTGTTTTTTTCTCTTTTTTCTCCTCTTTTTTCTTTCTTCCTCTTCTTCTCCCCTCCCCCTCATTCTCTTTTTTTTCCCCCAACCCTATAGCCACAACTTGATTAGGGCCCCGACCTTACCTCCCCGTTGGGCTATTAATGCCTAACCATCTCCCAAAAGCGAAAGGACTACGCTTTGCCCCCATTCAAGCCAAAGGGGTTTTTAAAAAAACCCCAGAAAAGGGGCGCAGATCCCCAACCACTTCCCCCTCGGGCCAGGCCAAATTGTGTGCCGGGGTCCAGGTCCCGGGGGGGGGTCGCCATAGCAATTCATCGCTCCCGGCCCACCCGGTCCCTTTGTGCACTGTTGATCCGGAGGCGCGGGTTTCTGATCTTAGTCTCTCCATTGGGGGGCAAACTTTTTACTATTATCAATGGGTACACCCCCCAAAAAATGGGTCAAACAGATTTCCTTGAAACACTATCGACCCCGTTCTCCCCTTTGTCCAGGGGACCATATTTTATCGGGGGGTTTAACATTACACTAGATCCCACTTTTGGACAAAATCCTCCCGGGGAAACATCTTTGTCCTATTCCCCATTATAAAAGGGGGGGGAAGAGGGCTTTCCCCTTTTTCTCCAACCTTTTTGATTCTTGGGGAAGGGTTTCTCCCCCGGGGTGAGATTATTCCCTTTTTTTTCCCCCCCCCAGGCTCTTTTTAGCCTTTAGACTTCATTATTAAACCAAACACCCCTGCTCAAACCATTTTTCCCGAGGTCCACTTTCCCTTGGGGAAACCTATGGTTTCCCAACCCTTTCCTTTCCCCCCCTATTTTTTACTGGTTTTTGCTTCCCCGGGTCTAAGAGAAAAAATCTGGAACTGGAGTTCCCCCTTTTCCCCAACCCTTTTTGTGTGGGGGAGATTTGGGGGACCTTTTTCAAAATTTTCATCTTTTCCAAAGAGCCGGATCCTTTCCCCTGCGGCACCCAAAGGGGAAACGCTTAAATGTGTGTAAGGGGGGGCCTGATCAAGCACAGTTTTAGGCTTAAAAAAGGGTAGATTTGCCCAAACCTTTAAAAAAGTCTCCCCCAAGGTTTTTTTGGGCCCCAGGGAAAAGGCAAAATAAAAGGCCCTCCCCTCCCACCATTCTACGTGAATTACAGGACGCTAGTCTGGAGGTGAAGCGCCTTCTGGAGACATCATGGGGTCGACTCATACAGGTTTGCCGTAGTAGATTCTACGAGTATGGCAATAGAAGCGGACGGATGCTTGCCAGGGCGGTCCACTCCCAGATGGTGCAGTCCTACATCCCCTCGATTAAAACTTCCACAAATTCTGTGGTCCACCATACGGACGAAATTGCCCAATCTTTTCATGATTTTTACTCTAAATTGTATAATTTACCTCCTCCCTCCATTCCACACCAGCCGGAGGCTTATCCTCACCCTTCCCTTTTGTCTAGAATACCAGCTGAGATGGTGGAAAAATTAGAGGAACCCTTCTCCTTACTGGAGCTAAAGTCTGTTATTAGGGACCTTCCAGGAGGTAAGAGCCCAGGGCCGGATGGTTTCACAGCTCAGTTTTTTAAGACCTTCCCGGAACCACTCTGCCCCTTGCTCCTGGAAGCTTTCAACTCTGTCACGGCAGACTCTCCTTTCCCTCCTCAAGCATGTCGCTGTCATTCCTATGCCTGGAAAGGATCCTCAGTCCTGTGGCAGCTATCGCCCCATTTCTCTGTTAAATGTTGATCTCAAGATATATGCAAAAATGATCGCTAACAGACTCAACCCGCTCCTGAACTCCATTGTCCATCCGGATCAGGTGAGCTTTTTTCCGGGCAGGGAGGCGTGCGATAACACACTCAAGACCCTCGACATTATTCATTATGCTCATAGTCATAAAATGCCCTTACTGGTTTTATCCCTTGATGCAGAGAAAGCATTTGACTGTATTTTGTGGCCTTCCCTCCATCAAACCCTTGCCCAGATTGGGCTGGGTCCTACCTTTCTCTCTAAGGTAGCAGCTTTGTATTGTGTGCCCTCTGCCCCTATAAAGGTCAATGATATCGTATCTGTTGGTCTTCCTATCTCTAATGGGACTAGTTATGGCTGTCCCCTGTCCTCCTTTTTCTATGTTTTAGTGATGGTTAATCTGATGGCGACCATCAGATCTAACCCTGATATTTCAGGAATTACGATTGGGACAAGGGAGTTCAAGTGTGCTGCCTTCGCAGATGATCTCTTGGTATATATCTCTAATCCACACATTTCCCTCCGGTCCCTGATGGCCGACATCAGATGCTTCGGAGCCTGGTCTAATTTTAAAATACATTTTTCAAAATCAGAGGCATTGGGCATAGGTGTCCGTCCGCAGGACCGGGCTTCCCTTCAATCCAATTTTTCCTTCGAGTGGCCAAAAAATGGCATTTCTTATCTGGGGATACACATAGCGGAGGACCTCTCGAAACTTTTTTCTAACAACTTCCTTCCCCTCCTCATTAAAATTAAAAAGGATTTAGCTAATTGGAATAAAAAGGAGTTATCTTGGTTTGGTAGAATAAGCTTGCTCAAGATGACTATCCTTCCAAAATTGTTGTACCTCTTCCAAACGCTCCCCATACATATCCCGGTTACATTTTGGAAAAAGGTGCGACAGTGCTTTAACTCTTTTGTTTGGTCCAGCCGGAGGGCGAGGGTTGCGTACGATACGCTTATCAGGCCCAAAGACTCTGGAGGCACTGGCCTACCGGATTGTAAACTGTATTATCTGGCCTCGGCCTATTCGCGTTTTTTGGCGCTGGTCTCAGACCGGGATAACAAACTATGGGTGGGACTGGCAGAGGATCTTAGTTCGTCGGCGGTGGCGGTTCTCCCCTGGATCTGGACTCCTGCCCTCCAAAATGAGTACTCCACTTCTTTCTGTATCAGACACACATTAGCTGTCCTTTACTCGTACAGGAGTTCCTATAACCTCATAGACCGAGGGGGCCCATGCCTTCCGATCACCGACAATCCGGACTTTCCCCCGGGTGTTTCATCAAATGCCTTTCTGGGTGGCACAAAACAATCCCCCCTGCGTTTCTGCCCAGTCTCCTCTAGGGGAAAATTAAAGGTGCTGTGTGAGATCCTTGAAGGGAAGGTGGCTGCTAGTCGTGCTCCCTTTCAATTTTTACAACTCTCATATTTTTTTCATAAAATGAGGCCTCGCGTTGATTTGTCCAGACCCCTTACAGTTTTTGAGAAGGCGGTAGTTTCTCCCACAAGCTCGAGACACTCCCTGTCATTTATGTACAAGCTATTAATATCCATTCACTCCACGCAACTCCCTCTTTATTGCCAACGCTGGGAAAGGGAATTGGGTCTCTCGTTCACTATTGAACAATGGGAACGTTGTTTTCAGCTAACCCACAGGGCAATGATCGCCTCCAAACACCAGGAAACCTGTTTTAAAATCCTATTGCGCTGGTATAGGGTCCCTTCTGTCCTGCACAAAATGTTCCCATCAGTGTCGGATATTTGCTGGAGGTGTGGGAAGGATGAGGGTACTCTACCCCATGTGTGGTGGGGATGCTCCTTGATCAGAGGCTTTTGGCTTGCAGTGCTGGAGGTGATCGAGGAGGCAACTGGCATCTCAATCCTTAACTCCCCAGAGGCACTCTTGCTCTTCATGTTTCCCATCCCGTCAAAAATTTAAAAAAAAGTCTTTTTTTAAAAACATTTATTGCAACCGCAAGTCGTAATTCCCCCGGGAGGGAAAAACCATCTTCTCCCCATCCGGGAAGAGTGGTTTGCAGAAATTAGTTTTGGCAAAGAATGGAGGAATCAAGGCCCCGGGTCTCCTGAACGGCACACGGTTTTTATAGAAATGGTTCAGCTGGATGCCCTTTCAAGGACTCCCCTTTTTTATACCTCTCTATCACCTCCAAAGTAACATTATGCTAAGGTTTTTGAATTTAAACCCCCTTCCCCCCCCCTTTTTTTTTTTTTTTTTTTTTTAAATTTATTTATTTTTTCTTTCTTTCTTCTTTCTCCCCTCTTCCCCCTCTTTCTTTTTTTGTTTATTTTTTTTGTCCTGTATGAGTGTGGGTTTTGTGATTATTGTCCATTATATGGTTTTTGGGGGTTTATCCCCTTTTTTCCCATGAGCCTTCGTATACGCCCTTCTGTAAAGGGTTCTTACAGGACCCTGCGGTATCCAGGATTTTTCCCCCTTTTTCTCCCCCCTTTTGCGGAGGGGGAGGGGGGGGGGGGGGGAGATTTAAAATGTACCCAATCTGCTTTTTTCATCACGAACTCGCGGATGCCAGGGTCTAGTCTTTGCATTTTTTGATATAGGCGTTTTACCCTCCTTTTTTTCCCCAATATTACTGGAATTTTGATTTTTTATTGCCTTTATGTTTTAAAAGAACTATTGAATTTTTTACAAAGTTGGGAAAAGGGGCAAGCTCGTTATAAAATAAAGCCTCCTTTTTTGAATGACGGAGAAATGGAATTCCCATGAGGGAGTAACCTCCCCCCTCCTCTTTGAAGCCTTGCCGGATTTAGGGTTTTGGGGTTTTTTGGGGGTTCTCTTTTTTTCTCTCTCTTTCTCCCTGCACTGGGTCTCCATTCTGCTGATCTTGTACTGGGGAAGAATTTGGGAAAAACTTAATGCCTTTTGGGTTTTAGATTTAATTGAAGTTTTCCTTTGTTAAAATTATGGGTTTTTTTACACACAACTTATTGTTGACCGGTTACCTTGATGTTTGTATGTAAAAAAATCTATAATTCTCATAGATTGCCATGGCCGATGTTGGAACATGTTTATCTTTCTAATAAAACCCTTGAATAAGGGAAAAATGCAGGGGGGGGTGATGTTGTATGTTTCCCTTGAAAAAAAATAAGTAAAACTTTTAAAAAAAAAACTTCCCCAATAAATTCTGTAAACAATGTCATTACCAAAAATAAACTAAATGACAGTCACTGTAACAAAATAGCTAGTGCCACTTTGTGATCGTGGGTAAAACAGGTTTTGGGGTCATCTTGGTACGGACAGGGTATCAAAGTCCGTGAAAAAATGAAAAAGGGGGTTGAAAGACTCCTTTTTCAAAACACTTTTTTTAAACTGGGGTCATGCGGTTTTGGGGCTCATGCTGTGGCCCAGGACAGGGAAGTCAATGTCCCTGAAACTAAAATGTGGGTTTAAAACTCCCTTTTTTCCCGGGACTTTTTAATCTGGGTTGCAGGTTTGTGGCTCATGCTGTGGGCCCCGGACGGGATAGTCAATGTCCAGTGAAAAATAAAAGGGGTTGAAGACTCCTTTTCAGCACTTTTTTAAATCGGGGGTCATGCAGGGTTTGGGGGGTTGCTGGGCCCCGGAAGGTATAGTCAATGTCCAAGGGAAAATAAAAAGGTGGTTTAAAAACTCCTTTTTCCGGCACTTTTTAATCTGTGGGTCAACAGGTTTATGGTATATGTGGTCCAGGCAGGGTAGTCAATGTCCAGTTTTTAAAATAAATGGGTTGAAAGATCCTATTTCCGGCCTTTTAATCTGTGGGTGACAGGTTTTTTGGCATTCTGCGGTACAGGACAGAATATCAATGTCCAGTTCAACTAAAAAGGTGGTTCAAAGCTCCTTTTTCCCCGGACTTTTTAAACTGTGGTCAGAAGGTTTTAAAGGCATTCTGCGGTAGGAGGGAAAAATATAGTCAATGTCCCGTTCAACTAAAAGGTGGTGAACGTCCTTTTTTTGGCACTTTTTAAAACTGTGGGTAGACAGGTTTAAAAGGTATACTGTGGTACAGGGGCGGGTTTTTAAGTCCAGTGAAACTAAAAAAGGGGGTTTAAAACTCCTTTCCCCAGCAAAATTTTTAAACTGTGGGTCAGAACAAGTTTATGGGCATTCTGCGGTACAGGCAGATTAGTCAATGTCCCGTTTTAACTAAAATGGGGTTGAAAGACTCCTTTCCCCGCCTTTTTTTTCTGTGGTCAGACAATTTAATGGTCATTCGCGGTACAGGACAGATATAGTCAATGTCCAGTTCAACTAAAATGGTGGTTGAAAGACTCCCTTTTTTCCGGGACTTTTTAAAACTGGCGGTCATGCGGTTTGGGGGTCAGCTGCGTTCCAGGACAGGGATATTCAATGTCCCGTCAAAAAAATGTGGTTCAAATAATACTGCCTTCTGGCACTTTTTTAATTTGTGGGTGATGCAGTTTAAGGGTCTTGCTGTGGTACAAACAGGGATGTAAATGGTGTGGACTTTTTTTTTGTGGCTTTTTATAACCAAAGGGTTTTGCCTAAATGACACTACCCATTTGATGTTGTGGATGTTAATTCCCCCCAGCTTCTCCAGCCTTTTGGTGTAGGAAAAGAAGGTGTTTTTTTTCCTCCCCATAGATCTTAATGGTCTCGGCGATTTATTTTTAAATTATGACTATCGGAAAATCTTCCTTGATAATTGCCGATATCGACTATGACCAGAGGGCCATGTAACGTAATCCTATCACTAATAATAAGGGTTTTTTGACTATGAAATAAAAACACCAATTACTAGCAAATTTTCGTATGGTATATCCGTACAAGAGGTCTTTTAACAAAAAGGGCCCGGGCCCAAAAGTGACAAACCTAATTAAGGGGTGTAGGTTTAAATAAAAACGTTTTTTGCACCTAGAAATACCCCTGCGGGTGGGAAAAATTCTTTCCCCTATGTACTAAAAAAATTTTCGTATCCTATTGTAAGTACAAAGGGGGGTCTTTGAACAAAGTGGGCTGTGCCAAAGTGAACAAAACCTAATTAAATTGTGTACAGATAATAAAACGTGGTTTTTGCACCTATAAATACACCTGCGGTGACTAGAAAAGTTCTGTATTCTAATATAAGTACAGGCTGCACAAAATACAAGCTAATATTTCCCCCAAAACTGTCCAAAAACTGTTAATAAAAACCCATTTCAATGCAGGGTCAAAGCAGAGTCTGGGCTGCACAATATCCACTCTCTTTTCAAAAGCCTGCCTGCCTGCCAGCCCGTCTGTCTGTGTTCGCCCGCCATTTCAACCCCCCCCCCCCCCTCCCTGCGGCTGTACAGCGCTAAATGATCCTTTAAAATTCCTGCTCTTATAAGACACAGACACACACTGATGCTGAACAGGAAGGGCTGTTCTATGTAAAACAAGGTCATGTGATTTTTCCAGCTAATCACAACCATACACATTCCACTCATGATTTGATCTCTAAGCTGATTTGCTGGCCGCCAAAATGACAGGAAGCGCCGAAAATGGCGCGATATTAATAAATTATGCGTAGATTTTCACCTAACTTATCGCGTGATCCGAAAATTCGGATCAACATAAAAACTGCCGATTTCAACTTTGTCGATAATAATCGCTCAACAGTAGTAGTTAATCTCTCATCTTATATTTTTTCTCAAAAATAACTTTCACTATTGGCAAAAGGTCTTGGATTTACACCGGATTTTCATTTTGATTTATACCAGACTATCAAGGATGTTAATAGATTTGCCAGGGATTTAACTTTTGATAAAACATTTTTGGGGTTCAGAATTTTTTGAGGACAACTGTCAATATTTGAGACAAGATGACATAATTGATAATACTAACCCTTGCAATTTTCTTTTTCAGGAATGTCTTTGTATTAAGTCTATGCATGATTTAAATGAATGTTCTATCAATCGAGTGAGTAGTGATGCTAATTTTAGGATTAAAAATAGGGAATTTTACCCATTAATGTCACGACCACCGGTTCTAGATAAATTTCAGGATTTGGTCCAAAAAGAATTAATTTAATTTTAATGCAATATTAAGGGTAGTTTGGTAGGGCATGTTGATGAAAATAAGATGATTGCTAACAATTTGTGGAAGAGAGTGGATGTGACTATTCGTAAAGCAGACAAAGGTGGCACTGTTGTCATTATGAATACTGATATATATATTTTGCTTAATAATTCTTTGCTCCAGGATAAAACCACATACGAGCCCCTGAGTCGTGATCCCAGTTTTTATTGGAGATCTTACTAAAGTTCTTGAGGAGGGTCTTGCTTTAGGTGTTATTGGACAAAAAGAATTTGATTATATGTTGGTTAAAAGACCTGTCACTCCTATATTCCACTCTCTCCCTAAGCCCACAAGAACCGGTTCCCGCCCCCCAATGAGACCTATCGTGGCAGGAATCGGTTCTTTGAATGAGCATATTTGTGAATGGATGGACATTCTTCTCCAGCCTCTGGGTAAGAGATGCTTTGGTTATCTTAGGGACTCCAAACATGTTCTACAAATTGTTGACAAAATTGAATGGGATTACACTTTTGCTTGGCTTACATGCGATATTGAATCGCTGTATACAGCTATTCGCCATCGTTTGGGTGTTAGGGCAGTTGAATTTCACCTGAGAAAGTATTCTGATTATAGTGAAGATCTTATAAGTTATATTCTTATGGTTATTGAATATTTGCTTTCTCACAATTATTTCTTGCTTTGGTAAGAAATTTTATTTACAAAAAACAGGTGCTTCCATCGGAGCTAAATTTTGCCCGTCCTTAGCCAATTTGTTTGTTGCCTGGTTTGAAGAGGTTTATGTTTTTTCTGATAATAATCCCTTTTCGAAAAGTATTTACTGGTACAGTCGCTATATCGATGACGTCATTTTCATTTGGAGGTCCGATGTAGCGGCTGTGCCAGATTTTGTGTCTTATTTAAATCACAATGCTTTTGGTTTATTTTTTACCAGTCAATACCATCAGACTCACATTGATTTTTTGGAAATTTCTTTGGTAGGTAACTCCGTTGAAAAGAAAATTTGTACTCCTCCATATATAAAGCCAACGTCTACCAATAGCATTTTACATGCTAGTTCTTGTCACCCTAGTCACACCTTGAAAGCCATTCCGGTGGGTGAATTGGTTAGGAGTAAACATAATTGTTCCACTGATGTGGCTTTTGATAAAGAGCAAAAAGAAATAATGGGTAAATTACATAAGAGAGGGTATCCGAAGTGGTGTCTGAATAGAGCCACAAAGATTGTTAAGAACCGTGATAGGAGAGATTTATATATAAATAAAAGGAAGATAGACACGAGACATGATAAAAGTTCTGTATTTGTGACAATCTACAGTAAGGAATGTTATACGATTAAGGGAATTTTAAACAAATACTTACCTGTTATTTCAAGATGATGTGTTTAGATCTTTGTTGAGCGATGGGTTTAAATTTGTTACGAGACGAGCTCCCACTTTGCAATCTACTCTATCTCCTAGCCTAGTGAATACTAGTGGCAGACAGAAAACTTGGCTTCATGTTGAGGGATTTTTTCACTGCGGTTTGCCAAGATGTTCATGTTGTAAGTATGCATCGCAGACTAAAGTTATACAAGGTTTATTAAATGGCAGTAGTTTTACTATAAGGCAATTTTTGAATTGTGAATCCACATTTGTTGTATATTGTATAGAATGTACATTGTGCCAGCTTAGATACGTTGGATGCACTACTAGGCGTCTTAAAGATAGATTCAGGGAACATTTGTATGGTATTTCTCGTGCAGATACACATAGTGTATCCAACGTGTCTAAACACTTTTCATGAACATCAAGGCAATGTGTCAGGTATAAAAGTATATAGTTTGGAATCTGTCCCTCATTTAGAGAGAGGAGGTGACCGTAGGCGACAACTGTTAACTAGAGAGGGTTATTGGATTTTGATGTTTAATTCAGCTTATCCTACTGGTCTTAATTTTCGTACGGATCTTATTTTAAACTATTGAAATGTTTTCCTTTTCTTTTTTTTTTCTTCTCTCTTGTGTCCCAGCCTGGGCGTTGCCTATAAATAGTTAACATCATGGGTGTAACCTTTGCTATGAGGAAGGATCTTTTGATCCGAAACATGTCAGCAAGGAGCTGGCTATCTTTTGCTCTGTCCTTTTAATGTTTGTAATGGTCTGGATATGATTTTAATTTAATAAAGTTTTGTATTTTTGCACTGCCTTCGGCTGGTCCCAACCTGTTTGTTTCCTATTTAAGTTTAAAGCAGTACAAGGCACTGCGGTACCGCGCCGGCTATTTCAGGTGAGCTGAATTTTCTTGTATTTAACATAAATTAACCCTTGGGTATAAAGTACCCTACATAATAAACAGATGGAATTCAGGCGTATATGGGGCAAAAAAATACACACACCCTGTATTTTACTCCAAATTACCCCACAAACAGGAGGCTAAATTAACCCTTGGATATAAAAAACCCTACAGAAAAAAACAGATGGAATTCAGGAGTATATGGGGCAAAAAAATACACACACCATGTATTTGACTCCAAATTAACCCATAAACAAGAGTATAAGTTAACCCTTTGGTATAAAATACCTTACAATAAAAAACAGATGGAATTTTGGCATATATACGGGGCTGAAAAACTACTCCCTGTATTTGACTCCTAATTGCCCCACAAAGAAGAGGATAAATTAACCCTTGGGTATAAAATACCGCACACAGTGAACCAGATAGAATTGAGGTGTATATGGGGCTGAAAAACACACAACCTGGACTTTAGAGAGAATACCCCACAAACTAAAAGAAAATAATAACGCTGGTTCAGGAACAAGCATCTATATGACACACGCTTGTTAAGGTCTTTACCCCAATCGCTCAAAAAACGAGTTTGTTTTGCAAAGAGAGCAATATAGTGCAGCAGCAGATAAATGTTTATTGACAGGAGACACACTGACAAATGTGAGAATTTAACATGGCGTCCGTATTTATAGGGCTGTGATGTCACAGAAGCCCGCCGTCTCTGATTGGCTTCATGTCTGCACATGTCATTAAGGGTGTTCCTTTCTTCTTCCCAGAGTTCTCTGCCCCTTGTCACAATATGTGCTCACAGCCAAGACGATTCGTTCCCGCGAAGTATCATAAACTTCGCCTTCGTGCAGAATCAAAGTTTTCCTGAAATTCTAAATGAATTCCACTTCGTTAGAATCGATTCACCCATCTCTAATTATATCCATATAGAGACTAATACCACCATAATGTTACCAACTCAAAATACCAAGACCAATGTTACCAATAACAACAGTATATAAAAATCAGATTATGCCGATCCCCAAGCCATTACACCATTACACCAAGACCAATATTTGTAACATGTAAATAAAAAATAAAACTATTACCACATACATTGCTGTGTTGATTTTGCTTTGCTCAGGAGATAACATTTTTATCTACTACTAGTATACACAAATTTCTCTTGGCTGCTGATTACCTCTCCCTTCTCTGTCTCTTATCTGATTGCTCTAAGGTGCCATCCGACTATGGTGAGTCACTCCATGCTGAGTTTTATCTCTAGCACAGGAGATTGTTTACCCAATTTAATGACAGATTGTAAGCCTTAAAGCTCCGTACTCCTACAGTCATGTCACTGTAATATGAATAGCTAGGAATATAAGAGCTGGTATGCCAATCACTTGTATAGAACCACCCACAGCATAACCATGAAGTGTGAATCTAAAGCTGGCTGTTGCTCTGTGAAACAGCATGGTGAGACAACCCCTTTAAGTCAGAGATGTATGTTAAAACAATGGTAAAGTCACTTTAAAGTTAATCTCCACCTTCTTGTGCAGATTAACCCTTTAACATAAATGGACAGATTATGGAGAGTCTCATATTTCATTGTTAGCAACATTAACTCAATTCGCTGGACAATGGGTATCCAGAAAAAAGATAGTCAGAGGAGTACGGAGGAGAGAGGTGGATCAGATGGGCAGCAGAGTTAAGGATGGATTGGAAGGGAGCATAAGTACTAGATGAAAGACGGTAAATGACAAGGCATGGACTAGCATTTTTGTAGCAAAAAAGTTAAATACCAGGTGGATGTCAGAGCTATTTTTCAGGTGGAGGCAACAGTCAGAGGTAAGGGCTAGGATATGTGGCTTAAAGGATAGATAGGAGTCAAAGGTTAACTTAAAGCAGTGAACTTGCGTGACCGGTGAAAGTTTTAGAAAGTTTAGAGACATTAGGTGGGGGGATAAAGTTGGACAGTGGAAAGATGTTGAATCAGTTTTCTCCACATTTAGTTTTAGAAGGCAGAAGGAGGAGTAGAAGAAGGATATGAATGATAGACATTCATGGATCTGGGAGAGCAGACTGTTAATATCTGGTCCAGAGATGTAAAGTTGGGTGTCATAAGCATACAAGTGGTGATAAAGCCATGTGATACTATGAGTTGACCAATGCCAAGAGTATAGATTGAGAAGAGGATCTAGGAGTAACCCCTGAGGGGCACTGAGAGAAGAGGGAGAAGGTGAGAGCAGCAGCTGGCGAAGGAGTGAGAGATGCTAAACATTTGATTGGTGAGGCATGAGGAGATTCAGGAAAGGACTAAGTTATGCCGAAGAATGATAGAATTTGTAGCAGGAGGGAGTGGCTGACAGTGTCGAAGGCAGAGGACAAGTTAAGAGAAAAATCACAGAACAGTGGCATGAGGCTTTGGCAGTTACTAGGTCATTAGTGGCTTTTGTTAGGGCAGTTTTAGTGGAGTGGTGGGATCGTAAACCAGATTCAGCTTGTCAGAAAGAAAGTTGGGAGTACAGTTCAAGACAGATGGGTTCTTCCACAGTCACTTCACAAGTAGACATTTAATACACAACACTTCTCTTCACTTATCCCTACTGCTCCTCAAGGAAGAACTATAACTTTCTTCCTTTCTCTCCCTCTCTCTATAAATCTCTTTTCTTTCAGGCGTCTGTTCTGTCTGCTCAGGCTTCCAGCCGAACCTGCTGTAAGGCCTAAGGGATATACACAAACAAGGCCCCTTCTTCTCTCTGCCTCTCCCGTTTCTTCTTTTTCCCTGGACAGTTTCCTAGTCTATCCTTCAGTTTCTCTCCTTGTTACACTTTATCTTCTACCTGCTCCTGGTTTTCTTTGCTTTTCTCTCCTACTTGTGAGTACGTAGGCTGATGGTTTGTCTGCAGCCCATCCATCTTGCTGCCAGCTAGAGTGGAATGATTCGAGATGCTGTAAGTCACAACACAACTCACATCTGAACTAGCACAAGGAAGGCTCCCTGTTATCTGGACCTGCAGCCCTATAAACTTGTTGGATGCAGACCAGTACCTGCTTCCCAAACTAAAAGCACCCCTGCCCTCAATAAAGTGCTTAGTCACCTTAATCCCTTTCATCCCACAGTATGCATAATGCAAACTATAGATTTACATACTTGCAGATGAAGCAAAACTAAAAAGAAAAAAAATAACTCACTATAATATCACGAAACAAATGTTTTTTCAACATTTGCAATGCCTTCAATGGCCTTTGTTTACAAATAAGAACAGATAACAAGAAAAGCTATTATATCATGGTCAAGCTAAACAGTACTACATCTGCATATACAATATATACTGCAACCATATACTACTCTTCGTAGGGGGTTGTCCCTCACTACACTACCACATGTTGAAATGGAAGATACTATCTTTGCTCCTTGGTACATTCTGTAACATGTTTTTTTCCTAGAATGCTTCACTTTCTCCAATGGAGAAAAATAAACAATAGAGGAACAAATACTGACAAGGTGACACCTTTACAGGTACCTAGAAAGCCTATTGTTCAGGCATGGAATGATGGGAGATGAATCCTTATATAGTCTGGTGTGACAGATGTTTGGCAAAAAAAGAAGTGATCTGGCTCAATCTGCTCCTTTAAGACCCTGAGCGTCAGTATATGTGCACTACAGGCAAAACTACAGAGGTCCAGCAAGAAGGAAACAATGGCAAGCATGACACTGTGCAGAAAAGCTACAGGGCACTCAAGGACAGAGAGATGGAGAAAAGTTGGAGCAGGTGCCAGGAAGCTGACTGATGAACATAGCAGCAATGTCTCGATGGTCTAGTGCTAGTATTAGACTGGTCCATTGAAGGATGTTTTGGTGGGCCCTGGGTGTGACCAATTCATTAGCTGCATAATAGGGCAGCTATGTGGGTTGCAGTAGTTATACTTGTCACCACAGTTTGCCAACCCTGTAGTTATCAGAGTGTTATTAAAGCACTCTGACTGATTACAGAGAAAACTGTACAGTCATACAGTCACTGGTGCACAGTCCTCTTTGTACTTCCCAACACTCATTTCTAAGATTAGCATTAATGCCTTTAATGTCCTAGACCACCAGAAATCCTCACATTAACCCTTTCACTTCCCTAAGCCACCAAAGAACTTTGAATTGTGAGAGGATTATTCCCTTCCCTAGCTTTAATATGTAGGTAAAGGTTAATAAAGATTGTTATCAAATGCATTGCTGTCTGGTTTTGCATTATTTCATAGAGAGTTCAGCAGATCTTATCTCCTCCTTGTTTACACAAGCTTTCCTACAGGCTGGTGACATCACTGCCTGCTTATCAGCAGAACAGACCTGGCTCCTCTGTCTCTAATCATAACTTTCTACTGAGTAAAGCTATAATCTTTTAGGTTCTGACCAAAGAGAAGCCTTGTGCCATCCTGTCTGGTCTGCAGGGCGCATAACTGTGTACCTTCATCAAAGATAAGAGTCAATCAGTAGGTAACAGCCTGTCTTGACAGCATATAAGTTTTTCTCTCTCATAGAAGCTTTCTCTAATGACAAACACAGCTCTGCTTGCTCACATTTAAAGCAATGCTATCTGTTTAGACATTGTCATTGCTTTTCACAACCCCTCCATCATCAATGTCCTTCTAGTAGGCACAGTTAAAGGGGTTTTGCCAAGAAGTCAGTTCCTTACCTGTGATCTGATCAGGAGTCAAAATTGCATGTGAAGGATGTGTCCAATGAAAAGAATGATAATTAACCGTGACAGCTAGACCCCCAGGACACTTCCTTCATGGTATAGTAGTACTATAGATTCATGGACATTTGTATTATATATTTTTCTCTTTTTGGTATACTATCCAGGAAGTTGGTTGTTTGAATTAATGCATATTTTTTCACGTGACCCTAGACCTCCGTGCTTGTTTGATAACATTGTTTTATCTGGGTGGTGGCTCTTTTAGTGCATATTGTTTGTGTTGTGACATTGTAATTTTTGATTAATAAAGTTTTGTACATTTCTATATGGGTTTCCCCATTTTATTTGGGTGTTATTATTGTTGTAGTAGGTTGCCCTTGTTTCATGTTATGGGTTTACTCCTTTTTGGATTATCCCGGGTATATTAGTGTTTGTAGGACAACTGATAGAATACAAACAGCATGTCATTTATACCGAACAGTGAACTCCATAGAAACAGAACCCCATAAAAATGACACAATTGTGTTTTCTTTCCGTTCCACCCCATGAGGACTTTTTTTGCGGGGTTTCCAAGTACATTGTATGGCATGGTCAAAGGTACCATTAAAAAGTATGTCTTGTCCAGCAAAAAAAAAGAAACCTGCATACTGTTGCATAGATGGGAAAATAAAAAAAAAATTATGGTTTTTGGAAAGAGGGGAGGAAAAAATGAAAAATAAGAAACTGAAAATAGCTCCATTCTGTAGTGGTTAATTGCCTAATATATCTTCATAGCATTTGTTTTTAATGAAACAAAGCTCCACATGTTCTGCCATCCTTTATTTTACCCTTTTGTTTCACTAAAGGGTATTTCTAATAGCATACATGCATCAGCTTTCTATTCTTCACAACTGCAGGAGAAAGTCACACAATCTTATTTTCCCAACTGAAAACAACTTTTTTAATTTGTTGTGAGAGATACTGTCTGCACAACAGACAGTACTGCTATAAACTCCAAAATGTAGGAATAGCAGTTCTGAAGATGAAGGTAAATCCATGCTGATAGGTATAGAGAGTATTCAAACTCTGTATGAGCAGTCTCAAACCATTTAAAGTCTCATTATGACAGGGTGACCCTAACTAATTTTATTGGAAAATGTGCAGTAGGGGAATCATCTAGTCATCTGGTCTAGTAATGAAACACAATGCACTCAATATATTTTGCAGTGATGAATGTTGTCTATGATATGAAGGATGTCTTTTTTTATCCAGTGTGGCAATGGTAGCAGGTTTGTTAGTTGTGTGCTATATTTATTCTTGCCATGATAAGAATGTGTGACATCTTTATAAGTATAAAAGCTGGAGCTGAGGGTCTGGAAAAAGAAGTAGAGCAAAGTAAGAAGCCTGATAAATTAGAGGAGACTCCTACGTGAGAATCCCTGTCATAACAGTGGGAGAAAATTGAAAGGATTTCACATTTCTCCTTGGTGTTCATATCTAGAGTTTGAAAATCTGACCTTATTGTCATACTGTTATGGCTACCCATTTTATTTAAAGGGTTGTCTCATACGTTTGTTAAAGAAGGGCTATGGTAACTTCTAGTACATCTCAAAAATGTAGAATATTATTGAATTAATTTGTGTCTGCAATTCAAGACAAATAGAGAGACCTATATATTGTATAGACTCATTACACACAGAACTATGTTTCAAGCGTTTATTGCTTTTAATGTGGATGATTATGGCGTACAGCTATTGCAAACCCAAAATTAAATGGGTTTTATCACTACAAAGATCATGTCTCAGATTATGGGGACAGTAAAAATAAGCACTTTTATAATTGGGTTGCATTACCTTTGTCACTTGGTTTAGCAGATATAAGCTTTTCTGTAAATTTGTATTCTGTTTCTGCTGCTGCTGGTCGGGACACGCCCCCTGGCCAGATTCTGCCCCGTAGACACGCCCCCTGCACTGTGATTGGCTGGCTGACATTTCATTCAGCCTGTTGGGATACGCCCCTAGACAGGAAACGCCCCGGACACGCCCCTTGCGCTGTGATTGGCAGCCTGCACACTCTGTGTTTTCTCCCCTCTGAGCTGTTAAAATCGATAGTAAAACCAAGGTCTGCTGGCTGTAAACTCATCTCCCAGCTCTAGGGTGAATGATCTGGGCAATGACTGCCTGTTTAAATCACAGATCCCCTCATATAACAGAGTCTTATAGAGTCTCCTGCCTGTTAACATGGGGAGAGAAGGGGGAGGGCAGTGTTCATTGCTCCATATAACCCAGTCTCCTGTCTAGTAACAGACAGGGGGGGTGGCATTGTACACTCCTCACATGTCTCATCAGTTCAGGCTGTGTGTATAACTGCATATACCACAGTCATACAGTCTCCTGTCTGGTAACAAAAGGGGAGGAGGGAGGAGGCAATGTACGCTCCTCACATGTCTCATCAGTTCAGGCTGTGTGTATAACTGCTTACACCACAGTCATACGGTCTCCTGTCTGGTAACAGAAGGGGAGGAGGGAGTGGGCAGTGTACGCTCCTCACATGTCTCATCTGTGTGTATAACTTCATATAGTACAGCAAGGTGCTTGTGGAGCCTGAAGGCTGCAGACCTAAGAAGCATGCAGGAGGCTACAGAGCTGTTATAAGCAGACAACCTTCTGAATCCCCTGCTTCATACAAAATGATGATGTCACAGTTCTTCAGTGAGGGGAGACACACCTCCTGGGAGGAGAGAAACGCCTGCTGAGAGAAGAGACTCGCCCCTGGATTTCAAATTCAATCTCAGAGAACTAACTGAACAGCACGAACAGTTCAAACGATAAAACTCCTTTAAGTGTAATTAGAAGAGTGTAAAAGACAAATTGAAAAATTTGAATTGTAATAGAGAAATTGTGGCTACCTGAAATGTATATACAGTGCATGCACTCAATACTTTGTTGGGGCTTCTTTTGCATGAATTACTGTATCAATGAAGTGTGGTATGGAGGGGATCAGTCTGTGGCTCTGCTGAGGTGGTATGGAAATCCAGGTTTCCTTAATAGTGGCCTTCAGTTCATCTGTCCTTTTTCTCCTTAGCTTAGTTAAGATGCATCTGATGGTGTCTCTGGATAATGAGTGTCTTGACACAAGCAATGTGACAGTTGTAGCCCGTGTCCCGGATATGTCTGTGTGTGGTGGCTCTTAAAGCACTGACTCCAGTCACAGTCCACCTCTTTGTGAATCTCTCCCAAATTTTTGAATGGTCTGTTGTTGACTATTCTTTAAAGCTGTGGTCGTTCTTGTTGATTGAGCACCTTTTTCTACCACACTTTTTCCTTCCACCCAACTCTCCATTAATATGCTTTGATACAACACTCTGTTAACAGCCAGCTTCTTTAGCAATAACCTTTTGTGGTTGGCTTACCCTCCTTGTGGAGGGTGTCAATGACTGTCTTCTGTAAACTATCAAATCAGCAGACATCCCCATGATTATGTAGCTAACTTAAGCAGACTGAGGGACCAACTATTCTAATTTTCTAATATACTGAACTTTAGGCTTTTATTAGCTGTAAGCCATAATCAGCCACACTAAAAAAAAAAATAATGTTTGAAATATACCTCTCTGTGTGTAGTGAGGCTATACAATATATGGGTTTCTCTATATGTGTCAGGATTCCGCCTGTCAGATTCCCAGCTTTGAACTCTGGTCGCCGGCCATGGCCGTTGCGACAAACAACGCGATTTCGGCCTTAGTGCTGTTATTTGTGTTCTCCAGGGTGAACTCCGTCTTTCCTGCTCTGTATTCTTAATTGTTTCCTGGCCACCTAGTTAAACTGTTTCCTTGTAAGTCCTTTTGATTGACAGCCTTGTATCCAACCCGGTCTTCTGTTTTTTCCACCTATCACCGATGTCTTTTGTTTTCTGGTCAGGTAAAAAAGGGCTATTGTGTCACTTCCCTTTTTCCTGCTATATTGGGTTATTTTAGTACCTGTAACTAGCCCTTTGTCTTGCTGGATTTCCTTGTTACCTAATTTTGCTTTGTTTCTGACTATTTTCCTACCTCCTGATTTTGTACTGCTTCTCCCCACAGTTACTGACCTGGCTTCTATGACCCTCCATGTTTTGTGTTCAGTGTTTGTTTCGTCGGCATCCTGTGTTTTCACTTATTAAGTGCATCTCGCAGTCTTTGGTTGGGGACGACCTGTTAAGGAGTCGTGCAACCCCAAAAGGCAGGGACAGTGGTTGGGAACAGCGTCAGGGTCTCACTCTGTCTGTGTCTATTCGTGCGCCCCTGACTGATTCCTCACAATATGATTTGAACCACGGACATAAATTTATTTAAATTTGAGGTGCACGTGTATGAATTTAGAGCATGTTATATAGTTGAAAAAAGGCATATATCCCTCAAGTTCAACCAAGGGTGGCAAGGGACAAGGATAGGGAAATTTTAAGCTTTATTTAGCTTACTGATGAAGACTTGGAACCCATAATGCAAGAACCAATCTGCCCTAAATGAATATTTAATTCCTAATCTCAAAGTTGCCATCAGACTGAATCTAGAATTTTATATGGCTACATAATATTTTTTAGTTTTAGGTAGTTATCTAAACTTTTCTTGAAATCCTCAACTGTTCCTGCTGTGTCCAGCTCCTCAGGTAGGCTAATCCAAAAATATACAGTTCTCATGGTGAAGAAGGCTTTTCTCCTCTGGATTAAATCCTATTCTCCAGATGAAGGGAATGTCCCTTTGTATTTTGTGGGGGGTTTACATGAAATGTTCTACGTTACTTTTGTAAGGCCTTGTTACATAATAAATCAGTAACTTCTCATTCCTCTTTTCTCAGCTAAATAGTTTAATTCGTTTTTCTCTCATATCTAAGTTTTCTTCTCCTTATTTTTGGTTGCTATCTTTGTACTTTACTGCTCCATTAATCCTTTCTATATGGAACCGGAAATCACAGCATATTCCACCAATGCTTCTATAGCGGTAACATTAATCTCGTCTTGCGGTCCTACCTCTTTAATGTATGCCAATATTGCGCCTTAGAGACAGTGATTGACACTGCAGCAGTCGTACATGATTACAAATACATCCAAATCTTCTCAACAGGATGACCTGTTTTTTTTATCTAGGACTATGATGCTGCAGATATTAGTACCCAGATGCAGAACTTTATGGGGCCGGGAGCGGCGCCCCCCCGCCCCGGCCCCGCCCCCGCCCCGCCCCCTTTTTCAGGCGGTTTTTGCCTCAATACGGCGCACAAATCCGTCGGCAATAAGCCGTGTGAAGGGGCCTTTACCTGTACTTTTTTGTAAGGGCCTTTATATACTAAAAAAAATCAAGTTATCTTCTCATATTTATCTTTTCCAAAACAAATAATTTAAATTCTTTTAATCTCTCCTCATATCTAAGATTTTCTATTCTCCTTATTAGTTTGGTTGCATATCTTTGTACTTTAACTTGCTCCATTAAATCCTTTCTATAAATTGGGAACCCCGGGAAAATAAACAGCATATTCCCACATGCTTTATTAGCTAATATTACATCTCTGCCCTTGCGAGTCCATCCCTCTTTTAATTATGCCAATATATTCTGGCCTTAGGGACACTATTGAACGCATGCAGTTCGAAACCTATGCTACAAATACATCCAAACCCTTTTCCAACAAAAATTGACCTACTTTTTTTTTTTACTTCCTAGGCATATGGGCCTGCAGATTTTTAGTACCCAGATGCGAACTTTAAATTTATCCACATTGAACCTCATTTGCCAAGGTTGCCCAAATACTCAGTGTGTCCAGGTCTGCTTGCAATTTATGAACATCTTCTTTACATTGCATTACACAGCTTGGTGTCATCTGCAAAAATAGAAACAGTGCTATTAATCCCCTCCACTATATAATTAATAAATACACTCACCGGCCACTTTATTAGGTACACCATGCTAGTAACAGGTTGGACCCCCTTTTGCCTTCAGAACTCCTCAATTCTTCGCATAGATCCCAGTTTGCAACGTGCCAATTGACCAGGGGCCCAAGATGGAAAAAATATTCCCCACACCATGACACCACTACCACCAGCCTGAACCGTTGATACAAGGCAGGATGGATCCATGCTTCATGTGTTGACGCCAAATTCTGACCTCCCGATGTCGCAGCGAAATCAGACTCATCAGACCAGGCACGTTTTCCATCTACGTCCAATACGATGAGCTTGGCAAATTGGAGCTCAGTTCCTTTCTTACTGAAAGGATGGCCCCGGTGTGGTTCGCCTGTAGCCCACTGCTCAAGTTCGCCGTACTGTGCGTTCAGATGCCTTCTCTACTGATTGTAACGGTGCTATGATCACTGTGCCTCTACACTCGACCATCGCCTTCTCCTTACCCTGGCTCAACAAGCATTTCCGCCCACAGGACGTGCTCACTGAATTTACCATTCTTGTAAACCCTATTGAGATGGCTTGGCGTCATACATCCAGGAGATCAGCGTTGCTGCAATATATACCTGACATCCCTTCGCACAACATCCATGCCAGTTAAAGCACTAAATCACCTTTTTATATGATGCTGGTTTGTCATTTCTGCCACTAAGCAATATGAGCCAGTGGCATATTAAGTACACATTGGACAAGTGTACTAATAAAGTGGGTAGTACATTGAATGAAAGAGGACCCAGTACTGAGCCTTGGGGTCACTACTCATAACTGGGGACCACTCAGAGTAGGAGGCATTTACCCTCGCTCTCTGAGTACAATCCAATAGCCAGATTTTAATCCAATTACACACTGTTATTTATAATCCTATAGGCTTTCATTTACTCAATAGACATTTATAAGGGATATTGTCAAATGCCTTTGCAAAGTCTAAAAACACTATATCCACAGCTGCCCCACTATCCAGACTTCTAATCACTTCTTCGACAAAACAGATCAGGTCGTTCTGACAACTTCTGTGCTTAGTAAAACCATGCTGGCAATTGCTTATAATATTATTTTCAGCCACGTATTCCTGTATATAGTCCATTATGAGCCCCTCAAACAGTTTTCACGCAACAGATGTTAAACTTACTGGTCTATAATTACCTGGGCAAGACTTGGAGCCTTTTTGAAGATGGGAAAAACATTTGCCTTGCGCCAGTCTCCTGACACTATATCAGTCACCATAGAATCTTTAGATATCATGTACAGGGTCACAAAAGTAACTGAGCTGAGCTCTTTAAGAACTCTTGGGTGTAAGTCATCTGGGTCTGGAGCCTTGCTCACATTAAGTTCATTTAACTTGGCTTAAACCATTTCTACCCTCAGCTAATTTATAATATCAGTTGATGTATTAACAGTAATGGCACTGCCTACATCTGCTCTGGGCCCACTCCCGTCATCTCTAGTACTGCCTAAATCTGCTCTGGGCCTGCCCACATAGCACTGAAACCACCTACAATAGCAGTGACCTTGCCTCCATCAGCCATTTTCCCCTCGTACATACAGAGCTGAAGAACCGATTTAATAGCTTTGCCTTCTAATGATCCCCAGTGACCAGCTCCCTATTACTGTGATTGAAGAGTTCTACATGCTCTGGTTTTGGCTTTTTGCTGTTTATATGTTTAAAGGGGTTTTGCCAAGAAGTAAGTTCCTTAACTAACAGGCTGATACTCCCCTCTTGAGGCTTGAAAAAAGGAGTGTTGTGTTTCTGTGTTTAAAAAAAACAAGTACCTCCTCGATGTCATTGCACCACCTCCCATGCATGCTCCTGATATTCAGTCTCTGTAGTTGAGTAAACATTGTTTGGCTAATCCACAGGGGATAACTCTATTGTGTACAGGAGAGAAGATAAGTTCCGAGCAGGCAGAATTCTTTCATTTCTTCACAAACTGATGCAGGGGGGAGGAAGGCTGATCAGGGAGCGCCTGCATGTTTACTCAGATAATTACATTACAACCAGTGGATTCTCTATACAAAAGACAGAGGATCTTTTCTCCGCTGTCCCTTCAAAGTTCATTCATGTTCCCTGCCATCAGATAAGAAGTGCAAACAACACAAGCGCGGCCAGATCAGCTCCTGGTTGTGTCTAATGTAAACTATAAGGAAACTAAGGGCATGTAAGGAAGGCTGTAGATCTCACAAGCTTCACTTTTTTAATGACATATATTTAGAAAAGTGATTAAATACCCATTAGATCATGGCAAAACCCCTTTAATGAATTTCTTGGGATTTGTTTTGATGTCTTGGTGTCATGTCAGAGGAGGTGCAGTGGGCCATGACTGCCACCCAGCCCACTGTCCCTGCCTACTTGGCGTGCTGCCCTAGGCGGCAGACCCCAACTGAACGACAGCCGCTACGCTGCTAAGTGCACGGCCATCAGGGAAACTCAAAGTCCAACAGTCCGGGTCAGTCACAGTACGGGAACGTATATGCCAAGAAACGTAATATAAAAGAATAGTCACAAACAAGCCAGGGTCCAAACACGGTCAGGAGTGCAGTACAAAGTCGGAGGCAAAGGCAAGGTCAGGAAGCGAGCCGAGCTCAGAACTCAGGAGAGCAAATATAAACAAGAAACACAGGAAAAGCAAGGGGAAACCTCTCTCAGGCAAGGACTGAGAGAAATGAGGGAGTTTAAATGAGGAACCCAGAGCGTGCCCCAGCAGACGATTGGTGCGGCCTCTGGGCCCTCCTATTGGCCAGTGCGATACACCCTCTGACTTGATTCGGAGCTGAGGTGTCACTCCTAAGCTCATAAGCCCGGCTTCTCCCTGGGTGTGTCGACTGACTAGAGGGATTAACCCCTACCGTGCCTTGCTGCTTCACGGTGGAAACGTGCACCAAGACAGTACCCCCCTTTTAGGAGGGGCCACTGGACCCTTCCCTGGTTTGGGTTTGTCCGGGTGAGAGTCGTGGAATTTCCTGATCAGAGATTCAGCGTGGATAAACCTGGCCGGAACCCAC
The DNA here is from genome assembly GCA_025379985.1 of Phyllomedusa bahiana. NCBI lineage: Eukaryota > Metazoa > Chordata > Amphibia > Anura > Hylidae > Phyllomedusa > Phyllomedusa bahiana. Next base: position 68,620 of record JAODAL010012217.1, read on the forward strand.
GACCTTCCCTCCGGACCTTAACCCTTCCAGTGGACATGGTACTGCAAGGACCTCTGCACTGTATGGGAGTCTACCATGCGGGCAACTTCATATTCCAACTGACCCTCTACACTAACAGGAGGAGGGGGTATCGAAGGTGAAGTCGGAGATGGAATGTACCTCTTTAATAGTGACTGGTGAAAAAACGTTATGAACCCAGAGGGAGGGAGGTAACTTAAGACGGTATGCCACCGGGTTCACCACTTCCTGCGCCACATAAGGACCACAAATCGTGGAGCTAATTTACCGCAAGGCACTTTTAGGCGAAGATTTCGGGTGGATAACCAAACTTTATCCCCCATAGCAAAACCACTAGAGCAACGGCGTCTTGTGTCCCTCTTTCTTTTTGGGATGCTCTGGGCGTTGACCAAGTTCTTCTGAACTTGGGCCTAGACTGTGCACAGATCTTTGACGATAGCATCCACCCCATTGTGATCGGATGTAGCACTGGATAAAGATGCATGTCTCAGGTGGAAACCATAGTTGCAAAAAAACGGAGAGACCTCAGATAAACTATTATCCTGATTGTTAATCGCGAATTCTACTAACGGTAAGTATTTAACCCAATCTGCCTGTTGATCAGAGACAAAACAACAAAGTTTTTGTGTAATGGTTTGGTTCACCCTCTCCGTCTGCCCATTAGTCTCAGGGTGGAAAGCTGAGGAGAAGGATAGGGTGATACCCAGAGCCTTACAGAGAGATTTCCAGAAACGGGACACGAATTGGACCCCTCTGTCAGAAACAATATTCTCGGGTAACCCATGTAGTTTGACAATGTGTTTGATGAAAAGCTCGGCAAGCTTCTTGGACGACGGCAAACCTCTTAGTGGAACTAAATGACACATCTTACTAAAACGATCCACCCCCCCCCAAATGACCGTCTTACCCTCAGAGGTAGGAAGATCGGTAATAAAGTCCATGGATATGTGAGTCCATGGGTGCTCGGGTATGGGGAGAGGGCAAAGTTCCCCAGGGGACGAGTTCTGGGAACTTTTGCCCAAGCACAAATGTCACACGTTGCCACGTAGGCCTCCACATCACGATACAAAGAAGGCCACCAGTAATTGCGAGAGATGAGCCTCTTTGTACCAGACACTCCGGGATGTCCTGATAATACCGAATCATGCAATTCCTTTAACAAATGTAGCCGAAACTGAGTAGGGACAAAGACTCTAGACGCAGGACAATTAGCAGGTCTCATGTCCTGGTGTGTCTTAATCTCAGTGGCTAAATCGGGGGACATTGCCGAGACAATTGTCTCCTTGGGTAATATAGGTACTGGATCCTCCCGAGGTGAGTGACTGGCACAGAAGCTTCTAGATATCGCGTCAGCTTTAAAATTTTTAGATCCTGGAGCCATAGGGAGACATTTGTCAAAACAATGTTTTTCCCACCTAATTAATTCTCCAGAACTCCAATCAATAACCGGGTTGTGTCTCTGAAGCCAGGGCAACCCCAAAACAACATCAGCAGGTAAGCCCTCCATGATAAAGAGTGTACATTTCTCCATATGCATAGATCCAACTAGCACCTCAAGTTCTGGGGTGCAATACTGAATAATGCCCTTAGCCAACGGGGTAGAATCAATAGCCACAACCTGCATGCGATCCGCTAGAGGCCTCCAGGGAAGGCCCAGACGCTTAGCAAATGAGGCGTCCACAAAATTGGAAGCAGAGTCTGAATCTACAAAAGCACTCCCAGATTCACACAAAGAAAAATATGAAATTTTCACTGGCACCAACAGCTTTTTTGATACCATAGGGACTACCTGTTCGCCTAGGTGGCTCGCGGGAAAGTTGGAGTTTTTCCGGCCCGGACCTCCTTTTGGGACTTTCACCGATTGTGATGACTTTCTCCGCCACAGTAGAAGCACTGTCCCTGGGTGCGACTGAGTTCCTGCGGTCACTTGCAGTACCTTTAGAAGAGGCCCCCTACCTGCATAGGCTCCTCAGGAGGTATCACCACACTTGAAGGTTCTGGGGCGGTGGCAGAACGGAGTAGTGGAGTAAGGCGGGGCAATGGAGAAAGGGTCTGCTCCCGACGTCTCTCCCTAAACCGTCTGTCTAATCGGACTGCCAAAGCGATGGCTTTGTCCAGAGTGCCCAAAGTGGGATAGGCCACCAACATGTCCTTAACCCTTTAAGGTCTAAGCCTGTTATGGAGTTAAGGACCAAGCCCTTTTTTTCAAATCTGACATGTGCCACTTTATCTGTGAATAACTTTTCAACACTTTTACCTATCCATGTGATTCAGAAATTGTTTTCTCGTGACACATTGTGCTTTAATTTAGCAATTAATTTTGGTCGATAAAATCCTTGTTTAGGTGTGAAAAATATCGAAATTTGTGAAAATTTGGAAAAAATTTGCCATTTTCAAAGTTTAAAAATTTCTGTGTGCAAGACACATAGTCACACCAAACAAAATAGTAAATAATGAACATCTACCATATGTCTACTTTGTGTTGGCATGATTTTTTTAAACATCCTATAATTTTTTAAGACATTTGGGGGCTTTAAAATTTAGTAGCAAATTTTAAAATTTTCAAGAAAATTTGCAGAACAGATTTTTTTGGGAACCAGGCCACTTCTGATGTGGTTTTGAGGGGCTTGTATGTTAGAAACCCCCATAAATGACTCCATTTCAGAAACTACACCCCTTAACATAGTAAAAACATCATTTATGAAGTTTATTAACCCTTTATGTATTTAGCAGTAATTAATGAAAAGTGAAAGTGAAATTTCAAAATTTTAACTTTTTTGCAGATTTCCGATTTTTGTTCATTATTCATTGGAACCCGTAGATTTTACCAAGAAATTTCAACTCAATAATGATTCTCCTTACTATGCAGTTTTTAGAAATATCCCACTTGTGGCCCATATGCGCTTTTTGACTCTTCCACAGGCCTCAGAATTGTAGGAGCACCTTCTTGTTTTAGAATATTTTTCAGACTTTATTGGGGTAGTGATAGGCAGTGACAGATGTGGGAACAGAAGTTACAAACTGTCTTTTTATCTGATCAGACAGCTACAACAATATGAGTGAGGGGAACAGGGACTTGGCAATGAAGGGGTTAATTTTTTTGTGTGTTTTTCACTGTATGAGACGGTGATGATCACTGGCAGAAAATTGCTGGAACTTGAAAGTGGCAAACTGTCTGATCAGACAGCTGCCACAAATAGATCACAGGGGCAGTGAAGTGATTAGGCAGTGGAGGGGTTAATAAAGTATTTTAGGCTGTGAAGGCTCAGATCGCAGCACAGGGCACCCAGCACAGAAATACGATCTCCTCACTCTCTCACACAGAGCAGAGCCCAGGGACCTGGATCAGCTGTAATGGGTGAGTTAGCAGACTGACTGACCAATCACAGCGATCCTCAGCATGGGGATCACTGGATTGCAATGAATGATCACCTGCTGTGTAGATGTGCTAATTAGCTGTCAGAAACAGCAATTAGCATAGAGCTTTCATCTTATCTCTGCACAGGGAGACAGAAAGCTTTCATGACGTTCCTGGACATCATGGTGCATTAACAGGCAGTGAACCATGAAGTTCAGGAACGTCAGGGTGCCTTAAAGGGTTAAAATGGTCAGCCAATCCTACCCGGAACTGGCACCCGAGGGCTGGGTCTTTTCACCCCAAATTAACGCACCAGTGACGAAAGTCAGAGGAGTACTCCTCTACAGTCCTCTTACCCTGCCTTAAGGTGGTGAGCTGAGTTTCGGCCACCGCCTCCCTATCAGGGTCGTCGAAGAGAAGTCCCAAAGAGACAAAAAAATCTGTCTACAGAAGACAATTCCGATGAGTCAGGGGGTAGTGAGAATGCCCACTTCTGGGGGGAACCTTGGAGAAGGGACATGACAAGTAATACTCTCTGTTCCTCATTACCAGAGGTACGTGTGCGGAGTCGAAAATACAGCCGACATCCCTCCCTAAAAGTCAGAAAAGCCCTCTTGTCTCCCGAAAACCTATCGGGTAGCTGAATGGGGGGTTCCTCCGAAGGGGAAAGCGATGTCGGAGGGTTCCCACCTTGTGGGGTACCCTGGGAGGTCTCTTGGTGCTGTACCCTCAGTGCCAGGTCTTGGACTAACTGGGTAAGTCCCTGAATCTGCTCCACCAGTGCAATCATGGGGTTCATGGTACCTGGGGAGCAGTAATGTATGGCCTGAGAAAATGTCACGTCAGAGGAGGTGCAGTGGGCCCTGACTGCCACCCAGCCCACTGTCCCTGCCTACTTGGCGTGCTGCCCTAGGCGGCAGACCCCAACTGGACGACAGCCCCTACGCTGCTAAGTGCAGGGCCTTCAGGAAAACACAAAGACCAACAGTTCGGGTCAGTCACAGTACAGGAACGTATATGCCAAGAAACGTAATATAAAAGAATAGTCACAAACAAGCCGGAGTCCAAACACGGTCAGGAGCACAGTAAAATGTCGGAGGCAAAGGCAAGGTCAGGAAGCGAGCCGAGCTCAGAAATCAGGAGAGCAAATATAAACAGGAAACACAGGAAAAGCAAGGGGAAACCTTTCTCAGGCAAGGACTGAGAGAAATGAGGGAGTTTAAATGAGGAACCCAGAGCCCGCCCCAGCAGACGATTGGTGCGGCCTCTGGGCCCTCCTATTGGCCAGTGCGACACACCCTCTGACTTGATTCGGAGCTGAGCTGTCACTCCTAAGCTCATCAGCCCGGCTTCTCCCTGGGTGTGTCGACTGACTAGAGGGATTAACCCCTACCGTGCCTTGCTGCTTCACAGCGGAAACGTGTGCCGCGACACTTGGCCAATTGTCTTTCATTTCCTATTCTAACTGTATTGATCATCTGTTCACAAATTTTATTACCGTATTTTTCGGACTATAAGGCGCACCGGATTATAAGGCGCATTATCAATGAGCGCCTGTTAAATCTTCTTGGTTCATATATAAGGCGCACCGGATTATAAGGCGCGGCACATTAAATGAAACAAAGCTCAGACCGCAAGCCAAGCTTCATTCAACAGTTTCACAATAAGGCTATGTTCACACGGCGTAATTGCGGGGCGTAATTACGCCCTGCAAATACACCGTGTGAACGGGGGCGGGGCGGGAGCGGGGGAGTGAGCGGGGGGGCCGGCACTTCGCCGGCCCATAGACAATCACTGCTAGCGGCGCGTATACGCCGCTAGAAAGTGACATGTCAATTATCTCCCTGCCCGGCGGCTTCGCCGGGCGGGGAGAGGAGACGTAATCCATAGTTCTCTATGAGAACTGTGAATTACCGTAATGAATGGGCAGTTTTCGGCCCGTAATTGGCGCACTTCGGCGCGTAATTACGGACCGAAATACGGCCCATTTTAAACCGTGTGAACATGCCTTAACTCTCAACTTGTAAACTTGTAACAAAAGTCAATACATGTACATATTTCCGTGCCGTATTGCGAAATACGTGTCACACTTAGTGAAGCTTATTTGCAACTGACTTGCAACTGATTTCGGAACGTATTTACATCGGAAATCCGACGTGAATCAGTTCTGAAATCAGCTGCGTGAACATAGCCTTAGTGACACTTATTTGCAACTGATTTGTAACTGATTTCGGAACGTATTTACTATTGTAAATCAGTTGTAAATCAGTTGCAAATCAGTTACAAATCAGTGTCACTAAATTAGCTGTACCTAATACGTTCTGAACAAAGCCTAAAAACCCAAGTGAAGAATTGATTCATATATAAGGCGCATCGGACTATAAGGCGCACTTTCGATTTCTGAGAAAATCATAGGCTTTTATGTGCGCCTTATAGTCCGAAAAATACGGTAAGCTCTTTGTAGTTTTCAAAGGCTAATTCTGACCCCTCCGACTTACAGTTTCTAGATTCCCTTTTTTATTATTTACTGCCCTTTTCACTGAAGGTAGAAGCCATGTTGGATTTAATTTTAATTGTCTAACCCTATAGAAATACATTTTGCTATATATTTTCACAAAATATATAAACCCCTCCTATTTAGCTTCTACATCATTATTTGGTAATATCTGCTCCCATTCTATATCATGTAGTGCGGCCCTCAGTAAGGGGAAATTGGCCTTTTTAAAATTAAATGTTTTAGCTCTCCCGGGCTGTGATTGTTTGTTTTTCCTAGTTTATATTAAAACAAATTATATTGTGGTCATTGTTCCCAAGATTTTCAGAAACAGTGACCGCTCCAACAAGTTCTGCTTTGTTAGAAATGACCAGATCCATCAGAGCATCACTTCTAATGGGATCTTCCACAAACTGTCCCATAAAATTATTCTTTAACAGGTTGAGGAACTTCCTTCCCTTTTCAGTTGTAGCAGAACCATTTCTGGCATTTGTGAACAAACACTTTAAATTTCCTTCCAGTTGTACACATTCAGTAGATGGAATGGGATTACATGAAATATTGTGGGAACCTATATCTTCAATGGTGGTCTGTAACACTTCGATCTCTGTTACGACTGTGCCTGTTCAGGCTGCAGCACAGTCCTCTGTCCGCAAGGTATCGCAGAAACTACACTTTTGGCCATGAATTTAATCTATATTGCAGGGTTTTGCACTGGTCTGAACACTGCTCTGCACTGCATTGCATCATGGACCAGGAGTCTGACATACCAGAACACCATTGGCCCTCTAACCTGTGCTTGCTATAAATCTTATTTGGACTGAATTGCCATTATTTTGGATTGTTTATTCTGGATTTCTGACCTGTGACTTTTGATTCTGACACTCTTTTTTTTTCTGATTTGGTACCCCATTTGGCTGCTTAGTTCTGACACTTTTCTGTATTTCTGTAATTCTTCGGTGTTTGTTTGTTTCATCTTGTTTCTGTGTACACTTTGCCATAAGCAGGGAATGCCACCCAGTAGTCGCTGATGACTTATGGTTGGACCGGCAAGTAGGTAGGGACAGCTTTTGGGGTTTAGTGCTATGGCTCATTGTCTTGTCTTACCTACCTGTCCTCCCTGGTTGTACGCTCCTAACAGATCTTTTTATCCACTGGTCTAGTTAACCCTCCATAGTCCACTTCTCCACCCGCCGATACAGTCGGCCCCTTTTCTAACATAGATACTCCCGAACCTCTTCTACAATTCTCTCTCCCAGCCCAGGAGACTTTCTTCCATTCAGGTGTAATTTATCTGTAGAAAACAGGTTGTACCCTAATGAAAAATCAGCTCAGTGCTCTAAGAACGAAAACTGTTCTACCCCACCAAAACTTCAGCCATTCATTTAACTCCCTGAGCTCCCGCTAACTCCTCAAGCTCATCCAAGAAATGGCTATTGCAGAGAACATATTTGTGGTGGTCGGCAGCCTAGGAAACCTTCTGTAAACAAGCAGGATAAAAGAACTGCTATAACTGTGAAAGGAAGCAAATCCAGATCAGCAATGTATCTAGTAATAGTTTTCATTTACCTTTCCCTACATGTGTAAAAATAATTATTTAGATGAGAATTACCCGTTAATTTAGCTGTAACGAGTTCCTGGCCAGACTGTTTATTCCTCTTGCTGACCAGTCACAGTAGATGCAGGTCTGAACAATATAAGGCTCTCTTTCACTTAGTTATTGTACAAATTTTTGGGCCTTTTTCTGTAATATATTAGACTAATTTAGGTAATATATATAATAGTTTTTTTTTATCTGAGGGAAAAAAAAAAAGTAAAGTTTGTTTTTCACTTATTTCATTATTTTTTAACCACAAAAGTGGCGCTAAATTAAGCTTTGTTATTGTGATACTTTTCTATCATGGACATTTATATAAAGGTAACAAAAAGTTTTAGGGTTTTTGGGGGTGGGGCTAAAAGTTGTGGTTTGGGCTGTATTTATTTTATTGTGTGTGTGTAGGCTTCCTGATTGTCTATGTGTGTTTGTCAGCGATTGAGAAGGCAGGAATGGTAATGAACCATCCCTGTTTTCTTAGTGGAGAAGCCAGCTACAGTATCTCTGTAAGTAGCTGAGCCATTACACAGACAAGTGCAGGAGATGTTATCTCTTCAGTAAACACAAGGTACGAGTTCTGTAAAGACTGAAAACCATGGTTTATCTGTAATCTTATTAGAGATAATTTGTTTTCTCCAGAACTCAGTCCATCCATGGGGTAATGTCAGTCCCTCCTCTAAGCTCTCTGCTTTAATTAGATAACAGAGTTATGGTCATGGAGACAGGTAGCCATAGAAACCTGTGAGTACTCACAGGACATTAAATGTCTCTTATCTCATGAATGAAGTAAAATCTATTGACCAATGTATTTAGAAAAAAAACTTTTTTTAACTGTCCTTTCATGTTGAAAGCAGATCTTTGTAGTGAGAAAACCCATTTAATATTAATTAAAAATGTATTAAAGATCACATCTCTTTTATTTCCTTCAAAAATTGGACTGAATAAGTTCATGGTTAACTGCTAGTCTGCCCTCTACTGTACATTTTTAATTCTTCTTCTACTGAAAAAACATTACCATGGTTGGTTTTATGTCACTTCACATCTGGTCACATATCTGGCTGATGAAATTATACAATAGAATCTTCAATGAACAATGGAGCTAATGTTTTTCTTTTTTTGTTACCATGTTTCAATTTCAGACACTAAATTGATTAGTTTAATTATGTCAGTGGGCAAAGAGAAAACTAGATTTATCAAAACTGAGTGCAAGATTTTGGTGATTAATTGAATGGGCTTAGAAAAGAGAGAATGGAATTTTAGTGACACCAGTGCAAATAGATGTCTCAACAGAAAAATAGTTAGTACTAACTATCATCACAATCTACGTTTATACACCCTATAATTAAATACTTTCTAGGTTGACATGTACTTGCTTTAGGGTATGTGAATTATGAAGTCTGATCACATATTTTGCAAACCTCCCAATATTTGAAGTTGGGCAAGAAAAACAGGTGCAACATATACTGTACATGTTACCTGTAGTTTCCCACAAGACCCTACTCACATCATGTTAATGGCCTCCATCCGTGATATGCATTTCAACACCTTGAAAAATTTATCCTGACATATTACTGTGGTGGGAGCCATGACACGGGCATAATAATGTATAGGGCAAATGAAGCCAACATAAGACTACTATTGCTCTGTATACTTTACGTATCGGGCACAAAAATGTTTATATAAAGCATACGGTATACGTTCAAAAAAATAGAATAAATGTAGTTCAGTATGGACTACATTTCGTTTTTATATTCCTATGGCTCCCTCACAGCCCCACTAGGCTATCCTTCAGGATACATTTTTTAACATATCCCGACGGAAACCATGTACAATGGCCATAAAAATTATGTATAATATAGCAAAAACAATCACTTCCAAAATGTGTCTTCTGTTTTTATTTAATACTTAATTGTAACTTCACATCAAGTAAGCAGCAATATTGCACATTCCTCAGAGTAAATATATAAAGAAGTAACACGGGACACTCAGCTCAGTCTTTAAGTCCTCTAAATGGGGCAGACACGCCACAGTCGTGATCAAGCTAGAGCGCTCCTACATCGGACTTCCATGTTGCCCAGCACGCATGTCAATTCTTTGATCGGGTCCGTAAAGCGAGCAGGGCAAACACGCAGCGGTGATCTCTTGTGTGAACACCGCTGCATGTTCCTCGTTGCCGGCATTGTTAAACACACTACTAATTGTTAGATGCATCTCTGGGTCTGTCATGTCGGTCCCCGAGATGCATCTACAAAGCGGATGTTAATACAGAGTCAAAACTCTGTGTGAACAAGCCCTAAGACTGTATATGTTACCACCAAACTATCCTAAAAGTATAGTGAACCCCTTTACTATCAGTTACGTAACTTCTGGGAGAAGCTCTGGCTGACTATAGCTTTTCCATGCAGTGACTACATTAGTAGTGTCATGTATTATGTAAGCAATCAAAGTAATGTATACTGTATATAGTGAGAATATACTGGGAACAAGTATTATCAGGTACAATAAAAACAATGAATTATTGTCAAAAACAAAAACATCTTAATTGCTATGAATCATTGTTGAAAAACATACATGTTTTATTTATTTATTTCATTTGTTGTTGTGGAAAAGTAGGAATACATGAAAACATATGTAAATTTGGTATCATCATAATTCAGCTAACCCACAGAATAAAGTTAACAAAAAATTTATACTGTAAAGTGCATAATTTAAAACAAAGCTATAAAAAATAGAATTGGATTATTCTTTTTTTTTTTTTTTTTTTTTTAATAAACCTCAACATTTTTAAAAAGTTTTACTTATGGTGGGCGATCAGTATCAAAGGCAACTTTACAGATCGGACCAACAGAAGTTTTCGTGCCAAATTAACGGAAGGTGCTTTATTTTGTCACCTGTTTCAACAGTATTGTTGATCAAACCATTCAAGAAAAGTTAAGATCGACCGCGACCCGTTCTGATCTTTTTACACTTGGTCCGAGTAAAAATCGAGATTGAGACTTGCGTTCGCCGTGCTATTTTTACTTTCACTTTAAGCTGCTTCCTGCACTTTTGGCGGCCATCCAATCAGTGCAGAGCACAGAGATTGGTCAAAAACGTCACCACTGAGGGTGTAGGGATCTCATTAATTGCTAAAATCACATGACCCTGTTATGTGTATGTCACTATATTTCCTGGTGAACGCCATTTGCAGTTCACTCTCTGAACTGAATGCACAGCTCTCTGTTAGTCTGCTCTCTATCAGTCTGCAAGCACACTATTTCTCAGTGATTTTAGCTGGCAAAAGCTACTAGTTAGATTGGTTAGGGTTGGGGAATCAGCAAGCTTAGGGAATCATAGCCAGCAATAGTTAGGGATTTTTATATTGCTGACTGCATCTTTCCCATCTTTCATTCCTCAGTGCCCAATGTTCATTGTTACAGTTTTTGGGGGGGGGGGGGAGTAGTGCACAATGCACCGTTCAGAAATCTGATTACAAAGTAAAAATTGCTTTGGACATACTGTGTACTTGATGGAAAATTTGATTTCCATGCCCAAAAGAAAAAAAAAACACACAAGAAAAAAAAAAAAACGAAAAAAACTTCATTGTGTTCCAGTTTTGGGGGTCAGCCTGTTGCAGGAAGACCACCGTTAGGAAATGCTGCTCTATAAAGAATCACTTTGATAACTGGTTTCTTGCTCTGAAAACAAAATTTGATTCACATGCTCAAAAGGTTATTTTCCAGTTTTGGGGTTAGAGTTGTTGCATAAGAGGATCTTACTAAATTTTACCTTTTTTAATATTTCGCTTTTTGAAGCATGGAGAAGAAATATAGAGGTGTAAAGCGAAAAAGCTAGGGGGTATTTTAGGACATGGAGCTATGGGACGAGACCAAACAATACCTACCAATGCTCTGGACAACACACAAGCGAAGCACATCGTCAGTAGCTGGATCTTCTGGCCTGTCATTGTTTGCTCGTTTCCCTGTGATCTCAGTTATGTTAGAGCAGTTGCCAAACTGTTATTCTGTGGTTAACACACCTTCTTCCAGTGTTTTTACCTTCATATTTTATCCCAGTCACGGGCACTAAATATCATCATCATCTGTCTGACCTGAAGCCAAAATGGGCACAAATGTCACCCATTATACAGGGACCGTCTAGATAACCATATTCGGAGGAGATCTTTGACTCAATGCGAGTAGGGGGTTCAGAAGAAATTCAAAAGATTAGAGGCCACCAAAGAGAGAGGATGATTTTGTCTGCTCTGATGCCCAATAGCTGATGCCCTCAGGGAAGGAGAAAGAAGCTGGTCCGTCGGCAGAAATTCCGAGCGGTCAGCAATGCCTTACGGTGAATGTGGCTTCTAGCCCAAAGCTTGAGGATGTAGCCTGTCAGGAAGAGGAAGTCACCTGTGATGATGATAACATTGCAGATCCAACGTGGTCTTTTGAGCAGCAGCTGGCGAGCGCATCATCAGTGGAGAAGGAGGATGATGGGCTAGTGTTAGCACGGGTTCGGCTGCAGAAAGGGAGAGGGCTGTTGCAAAAGTCCGCTGACATTAACTTCCCAGACGTGCGTCAGGTGGTGGATAGCAAGTAACACTGCTACTAGGGTTTTCACCGTAGAAGAGGTTCAAAGGACCTGTGAATGAATGGGCCTTTTTCGATCAAGCCTCAGATTCACCGGCATATGATGTCAGTCGGATTTGCCGTCAACGCGTCAATAGAGGAAAAAATTTTAAAGGTTTAAAAAACCAAGAGCTGCACTGGCACCTAGCATGTTATTGCATGAATATGCTCGTGGAGGGTCTCTTGGAGAAAAAGGCCACACAGGTCCTGGGCTTCCAACCACTGTGACATCTTATGCCTCCTCCGCCGCCACTTCCAAGCCCAAGCTGTCGATGTGCCCGAACAGCATGAGCAAGCAGGTGCAGTGGTAGCAGCCTGCTTCGGGGATCTTGCTTCATGAGGGGGCCCAAAAAAGCTCCTTTGACACAAGGAGATTTGGAGATTGGTGTGTTATACAATTACTGAACCGCATAAAACTGCAAAAATTGAACTCTTGGGTACTGAGCATGATTTAGCAAATCCATAGCACTCTGTATAATATATCCATAATATTTGTGAGTTTAGGCGTTATGTGAGCCTGCAAAGAGCGCCAAATGACGCTTATTGGGTGTGGGATAAAAGATGCAGCCAGCAATACCAATCTCCTTAACTATTGATGTATATGAGAGGGAAAATGCTATCTAAATGACCAAGAGCAGTCTGTACTGTACAGAGCAGTGAGCTGAAAATGGTTGTTCACATCAATTTCAGTGAAATACTGTATATATAAAATGGTCATGTGATTTTAGCAGCCAATGAGAGCCCTACACCTTAGCAATGACTTTTGAAACATCTCTGTGCTCTACACTAATTGGATGGCTTCCAAAAGTGCAGAAAGGTGATTGAATAGCCGCCAAATCTGCAGAAAGCCGCTGAAAACAAAACTGAAAATGTTGTGTCGAACTAACTCACAACTCTTGACTAGTGTTGACCAAACTGTTCTAGAAAAGTTAAGTTCTAGTTCAACTTCTCGAAGTTTTAGAACTCGAACATTTTTATGTACATTCAAGTAAAGTTCTAGTTCTAAAACTTCGAGAAGTTGAACTAGAACTTAACTTTTCTAGAACAGTTCGGTCAACACTAGTCAAGAGTTGTGAATGGCTCTGTACAGTCAGACCGACCAGTGGCTGGGTGCTAAGAACCTTGCGCCAGGCAAGGTGCTGTGCGACAATGGGAGATATCTCCTTGCTGCCCTTAAAATTGTTAGATTTACGCAATACTTGAATTGGCAATCGTCATGTAACCTGGTTTGTGCAGAGTTCCATCAAGGCACTCACGGGTATAATCTAAGGAAGGCTCGAGGTCTTAGCTCACACTTCCGGCATTCACACCCTGCTTTGGCACGACTGCCAGCGTTGCAGCATGATCTGGGCCTCCCCGTCTACCGTCTGATATGTGATGTGGCAACAAGCCAGAATTCCACCCTCCACATGCTCCAGCGATTGTAGCAGCATAATGCCATTATGCAGTATGAAGTGTTGCATGGTCTGACAAAAAGTGTTTCGGAACTTGGGGTGTAGACCCATAGAGAGTGGAGGAAGGGGAAAGATCTTGCTAGTGTTGAGCGTTGCGTTGGCTATCGAGATCGATCGATAGTCGATAGTCGGCCGCTATCGATAAGGTTATTTCGATAGTGAGCAGTACGGTGGTCGTGGGGGTGTGCAGGAGGGGTGGCAAGGGTTCCGGAGTATTACGCGCGTGGGGGGGAGCAGGTGGGGGCAACGTGTAGGGGAACAGCGGGAAGGCGTATGGGGAGTTCGGTCGACGGCGGTCCGCAAAGGAATAGGGTGGAATTGGTATGTCGGGGAGGCTGTGCTGGCGAGGGAGCGGGCGGAGGCTGGGGGGCGGTGGGTTTAAGGGTTCGGTGGGGAGCTGAGGTTGGTTTAGTGGGGGTACGCGGGGGATGTTGCTAATCGCGGCGGTGGGTGGCGATGTTGGGCGAGTGGCGATGGGTGCAAGAGTGGAGACGAATGGGGGTGGAGGGGTAACGAGGGGGCGGGACTGGGGCTTGTTGGTAGCCCAGCATGCCCGGGGGTGGGGGAGGGCGCCCGGCGTAACAACGGGTTTGTGGGGGAGCGAAGAGGGTGGGGTGGAGTGGGGCGAGGGGAGGAGGATTATGAGCGATGACCCATTAAAGTCTATGGGCGATGAGAGCAACAACACCTTCATTATTTCACCCAAAAATGGTGGGAGAAGCTGAATTTAACATCCACAACAGTCTTAAGGATACGTGCTAAATCTTAGGCAACAACACTTAGGTTATTAAAAGTCACAGAAAAATAAGTCACGGACATTCACTATCCTGTCTTGTACCCACAGCCTGACCCTTAACCGGCATCACACACAAATTGAAAAGTGCAAGAAGGCAGTATGATTTGAACCATCATCCTTACTTGAATGGAAGTTGAATGTCACCTGATCTGGTCCACCAGCATGAGCCCCCCAAAACCTACATTGACCCCACTTTTAAAAAGGCCAGGAAAAAGGAGTCTTTCAACCTCCATTTTAGTTTAAATGGACTTGACTATACCTGTCCTGGGCCACAGCATGTGAGCCCCAAACGCATGACCCCACATTTAAAAGTGCCGGAAAAAGGAGTCTTTCAACCGCCATTTTTTTTTTAGTTTTCACTGGACATTGATTATACCATGTCCTGGGCCACAGATGAGCCCCAAAACCTGCATGGACCAACCACATTTAAAAAGTGCCGGAAAAAGGAGTCTTTCAACACACAATTTCTAGTTCAATGGACATTAGACTTACCTGTCCTGGGCCACTGCATGACCCCAGGGCCGGAGTTACTTTGGTGCTGGTTGAGGTAGCCCAGGCTGGCGTACGTTAATATATTAAACACACAGGTTAAAATTCCCTGATGACGACAGCTACGAAATAACTGTCGTGCTGAAGGAGAGTGCGGAAGCGGTAAGTGTGAGAACTCCAGCCTTCCTCAGTACACAGTCAATCCTGGGTAGCGCTTGTCCCCTCCTTTGAGGGTGGACCAATTGGAGCTTTCACTTGGAAATACTGGCTGGTTAAGCTCCTGTTACACCCAGGTTTGCCCTTTAACTTTGGCCAAATTTTTTTCCTTTTTCTCATTTACTCAACGTGCTGTGTAGGTAATGTCTCTGTACTTGGTTCTTGTCCGTGCTAAGACTCCATGTCCTATGAATAAAACCTACATATGGTCAAGTTCCTGAACCTCAATTGTACAATTCAGATGGAATTTTTTTAACAGCTATTTTGTACATGCAAGTTTTTTAGTTACTTTAATTTCTAGAAATTCAACATTTTTAAAATTGGATGGAATCCCACCTTGTCATTTGTTTCTTTTTTTTCATTGTATTAAATGGTTGTCTCAATAAAGGGATTGATAGCTTTTTTATGTTAAGTTATTGTAATTATCAAGTCATTTTGCAAATATGTGTCATTAACAGTGTCCTACCTATTCCTGTTCTGAAAGTACCCATCTCCCTTGAGCCACTCTTGGACAATTGTGAAGAACAAATGTCTGTTTAGAAAGAAATAACATTTTGTAGATTAGGACCTGCTTAGTATTTTAGCTGCATGTCACTGAAAAATCCCCAAAAAAATTCAAAGCATGACCCTTGAGCCACACTTTGGAAAATTGTTAAGAACAAATGTATGTTTGAAACACATTTTTTAGAATAGGGACCTGTGTTATAGCTCGCATGGTCCACAGCAATATGCCGCCAAAAATTCAATAAGCTTGACCCTTGAGCCTCTTTGGAAATTGTGAAGAAAATAAATGTCTGTTTAGAAACAACATTTTTTGATTAGGACATGTATGTATAGCTGCATGTCACAGCAAAAGCGCCCCCTAAAATTCAAAGCATTGACCCTTGAGCACTTGGACTATTGTGAAGAAAAATGTTCTGTTAGGAATCAACATTTTTTTTAGAATAGGACCTATTAGTATAGCTGCAATGTCTCAGCAATATGCCCACAAAAAATTTCCCAAGCATGACCCATGAGCCACTTTTGACAATTTGAAGAACAAATGTCTGTTAGAAACACCATTTTTTAGAATAGGACTCTGTAAGTTTAGCTGCATGTTCACAGCAAAATGCCCCCAAAAAATTCAAAGCATGACCCTTGAGCCACTTTTTTGGAGACAATTGTGAAGAAAAAATGTTCTGTTAGAATACAACATTTTTTAGAATAGGACCTGTAAGTATTGCTGGCTTTGTCACAGCAAAATGCCCCCAAAAATTTCATAAGAATGACCTTGAGACACTTATTTGGACAAATTTTGTGAAGAACAAATTTCTGTTAGAAACAACATTTTTAGAATAGGACCTCTAGTATAGCTGCATGTCACAGAAAAATGCCCCCCAAAAATTCCAAGCATGACCATGAGCACTCTTTTGACAATTGTGAAGAAACAAATGTCTATTTAGAGTACATCATTTTTTTCGAATAGGACTGTTGTATGTATTGCTGCATTTCAAGCAAAATGCCCCCAAAAATTCAAAGGCATGACCCTTGAGCCACTCTTGACAATTGTGAAGTACAAATGGCTGTTAGAAACAACTTTTTTTATTATTAGGAACTGTAGTATTGCTGCATTTCAAAGCAGAATGACCCAATAAATTATAAAAATGATTCTCAGCCTCTATGTTTTATTATTGTGAGGGGAGAAATGCCACTTAGAAGCCACATTTTGTCAATGGACAATGATTATTGCTGGTTATCTCACAGCTACATGACCCCTAAAAATTATAAATAAGTCTTCTCAGACTCTATTAAAAATTGTGAGGATGAAAATGCTACTTAGAATCCACATTTCTGGTCCAAAGGACCAAATTATAAGCTGTATCTCACAGCTAACATGACCTCAAAACTATTGACAATGCGAAAACTTCTTTAAGATAAAGTGGTAATGGAATTACGGTGTTGTCAATGAAACCTTTTGCTGTCTTTTACTGTATACTACAGCAAAAACCAGACAAAATGAACTGTTGGGAAACTGGAGAATAAAAAAATTGCAGTAAGGAAATGATCATTTTAAAAAAATGTTTTTCAAGAGACCATTTTGTGTTTGTAAAGGAATGTGAAGTAGAACGGCATCTAATCGGTGACCTCCGGCAATTGGGGCCACAAAATCATCAGAGATACCATGCCTGGATTCATCTTGATGAAATGTCAAAACGATCCACATTATCTGTGGAATGCCGGATGGTTTGTTCTTGTAATGACTCCTCCAGCTGTGCTGAGGTCGCTCAGTTTTGTCGCTGGCTGCTGGGAAGGGACACACCTCTATGACGTGATGAAGCCAGCTCGGGCCATTCGTTCCATTTTGAATACCCAGAAGTCTATTGGGTCTCAGGAACACATGCAAAACATCGGTTGTTGTTGAGACGCAGATTAGTCCTGCACCATGATCCTTAAGTTGATCATCTCTGTGTGTTTGGATGTAGTGCCATGGCATGCATGCGTTTTTGAGGTGGTAACACAGATTGCCTGAGGTCACCATTAGGCTTCTGCATCCTTGCCTGCTGCTGACGCTCGCCTTCCTACTTGGCACTTCTACTGCTGTCACGTCGCTGATGTTGTTCCACCGTGACATTTGGGTGTAATGTATAGCAGATGCCATAACAGATGTCTCCAGTTGATCAATCCAGCAAGGTCTCATTTTCCTGCATTTTACTCTCTATTTGGGTTTTGGGTGGAAGGAAGTTGCTGAGTTTTGTTTTTGTACCGGGGATCCAGGAGGGTGGCACCCAGTAATGATGTTCATTTTGTTGGCCTTAATGCGAGGATCATATTGGTGGAAATGGGCATCCAAGCACTCATGTGAGAGAATGGAGCCTTGATTTCCCATGCCTCTGGGTCGGGGGGGCACTAGCAAACTGATCGTAATCATCTTCCTCCACACGACATCAAATCGCGCTAACACTCTTTCCAAGGCAGGGTCGTTGGTATACATTCGGATTAGTCTAGGGTATTCTCACCTCCTTCCTCCTCCTCCTTAGCCTCCTCCTCCTCCCACTCTCGCTGCCTCCGGCTAAAGCTTAAACTCGCATGACTCTTGCCTGAGTTGTTGCACCCTGAGAGCTGATGCGCCACCATTGCATAGCTCATGGGTCCACAGAACCACTGCCTAATGAAGACCGATGAAATTGTTGAAACTGTCGGGCTTGTGGATTTGACGGAGAGAATGGACTCAGTGTCGCATCTGTGTACGTTCTCATCCCCGTCGCTGGCGGGTCCTGTTGTTTACAGAGTGTCCAACGCTCGTTCCAGAACTAAGAATCACCACAATGCTCTTGCTGACAAGGGAATTGTCCGCACTGGACCATTTTGGTGGCTTCTTCAAAACTGGCCAAGGGGTGTGCAGAGCTACTTTCACCTGCCTCCACTCTAGGGGTGGATTCTACACCCCGAGTCCGTACCGATGATTGTCAGGCCATTGTGTCACTTCGTTACTGCTTATGGCAATTGCGCTGCTTGCCACAATCGCTGGAGCATGTGGAGGTGGAATTCCAGCGTTGTTTTTTGACAAAGTCAAACATTGTAGTCGGTTGACGGGTGGACGAGCTGTCGCTGCAACGCAGCAGGCGGGACGAAGCAGGGTGCGAACGGCGGAAGTGCATACTCAGAATAGAGCCTTCTTCAGCAGGAATCCCTGACCCGGGTATAGCTTACTTTAGAAATCTTTTGGCTGACAAGGTTCATGAATGTGCCAGGCAAGGGAATGGGCTAAAGCATACAGATCTCAAGGGCGGGCCAGCAGATGTCGCCCGTTAGCGCAACAAAACTTGCACTGGCACAAGGTTCTTGTCACCCAGCCAGCGCTCGGTCTCGGTTGCTTAGAGACGTCCACAGTCCTGACCTGGTGTGGATGGTATCAAGCAGATTAATTTCAACACGGCCCTGGTTGTCTTGCCGGGGCACGTGATGCCACCAGAGGACCCTTGGGGGAAAGAGCCCTGCTCCATCCCTGCGGTTTTGAAGAGCGTTGTTGCGCCGAGCCTGAGAGCCACTGTCACCCCCAGAGACATACACCCAGATCACCAGTGAGCTGTCACAGAGATATAGCGGGCCTTGGCCGTGCTTACTAGTCCATGTGTCGGTGGTGAGAGGGACTTTTCCGGACAAAAGATGCAGACAACGCGCTTGAAATTTAGATGGGACAAGTGGGCTGGACCAGGCAGGGACGGCTTTCTCTGGCAAAGTAAATGCCTGCTCGCATCTGGTTTTGGGGGCAGTCGAGGGACATGTGTGGTGGAATACCATCTGTGTTTCAACAGTCGGAAAGGCAACTTTTCCAAGGCCAAAGTCTGGCAATGACGACATTTCAGGCTTTTGGTATTTGGTGGGTTTGGGTTTTATATAGTGTTTCTTTGCTACACAAACCTGGGAAGACAGAAGGCTGACTGCATGCTTGACTGGCAGCTTTAACGGCGTGCAGGTCGTTAAAAACTGGCGGAAGGAGAATGGGTAGGATGGGTGCTCTGGTGATGCTGGTGGTAATCGGGGGTGACGATGGAGGCTGAAGCGGAGGTAGATCCCTGATCATGAACTATGAGAGGAATGGGCAGCTGCAGGAAGATTGGTGGGTGGCGGAGGAGAGAGGAGTGAGGTGGGTTTGTTTTGTGACAGTGGGTGGGAGGCCCGGCGTACAGGTTTCTGGCCCTTTTTTGGCCAAGTGTTCCCTCCATTTAATCTCATGCATTCAGCTCTCTGAATGTGATAGACATGTTGGTGTTGGGTTAACCACTTAAGGGTCTTGCATCTACTTATGCGTTAGGCAAAGGGACGGATTGACATAGCGGGTGATTCAGAGGATTGATCATAGAAGGCCCAAGGCTTGAGAGGTACTGGACCTTTTTGACTGGCGATATAAGCGAGGAGCGGGGTTTGTACGCTGTCCGTGGCTGGCGAATAATATCAAGCGGATATTCTGCGACTGCCAATCTCACCCTTTTTGTGGGCGGGACCCGTTTTGACACTACCCATGTCTTCCTCCTCGTACCACTGATGATGACGATAGCAAGCAATTCTGCGGAAAAGGACCAGGTGGCATACCGAATGTAGTCATCATCATCAATTCTACACACCGAGTTGACTTCCTCGAATGACACATTATGCATCTGGAGGTGCGGGAAACAAGAAACAGGAACTGCAGGCGTTGCCGACCGCCCGGGTGGTTTTTTGACGATTGACCGGCTTTCTCTCTCCTCTCCTCTGATGGCATCAGTATACTGGGCGTCAGGCTGACAAAATATTCCTCTTTGGGCCTCTTGTTATTTTAACATGCCTTCTGACCCCAACCGCATTTTTCATCAAACGAGTTCGTCAGAAAATTATATTATCCACAGTGGTGGGTACATTAGTTGACATTTGGGCCTGCCTTTTGCTATCTTGTTGGACGGATTTGCTGACGATGCTGTTGACAATAATTTTGTGGCCGTGACTGGGAGGACGAGGATGTAAGAATGCTGTATGCAGGTTGCATTAACCACTTGTGGCTGTTCGATGTTCGTTACTGAGATCCACTGGGCCTTGACCCAGCGATGACAGGCATGACGGTCATGCAAACAATGATACGATGGCTTGCGTGTTGTCGCCAGCATGGAAGGAGCACCTTCTCTCATACCTCCATGTCCTTCATCCCCTCTTTGCTCGGTTACCTCCTGCTTTTTCGATACTTGTTCTGAAGATAAAAATTTAAGTATATTTTTGGATCGTTTTTGACAGTCTTTATTAAAAGGACGGCAAATCACAAGCTATTCTTAATCACTCTAATTTCCTACAGCCAACAAGGATTAGAAACGAATCGTTCTTAGCGAATTACATGTGAAATGCGGTCTGGTGGAGAAACGTAAGAAAAAAATCATCAGTGTTCTTCCTTACAGTCCCAGGGTGGGATTTATACTGACCAAGTTGTTGGAATACGGAACTTGATAGTTTTCAACATAATTTCATTACAATTCGTTATTCTGCACGCCAAAACTGAGATTCATTGAGCGCAATAAAACTATTTAGAAGTTACACAGGATGAGATAAATTGCGTCTTTGCGAGCAAATGTCAATCGAGAACTGTTGCTTGAAAATTTTTATTTTAAGGGAATTGTCGTTTACATCTGTGGGCTATTTGAAAAAATATAGGCGAACATGTGCATTAACAGCTATTTAAAGTTATACGGATAGCAAACGGTAGGTTTTGCACCAATGAAATATACCTACAGTAACTACGAATTTCTTTATCCAAATTTAAGTACAACGGGGCTTATTTATAAAAACTGGGCGAACCAAGTGAAATAAAGCTTTTACATGTTTATCACGGCTTATTAAAAGGTAGATTTTGCACCTTTGAAACTACACCTGCAATAGTTAGCGAATTCTGATCCTAATATAAGTACATGTGGGGTCTTTGATCAAAATTGGCCTGGCGCCAAGTGAAAAACATCTCATCTAAATTGTGTTTGGATAATAAAGGTGGGTTTTGCACCTATGTATTTACAACTGCAATTACTAGCAAATTTCTGTTGTATCCTAATAGAAGATACAAGATGGGTCTTTGAACAAAAATGGCCTTGCGCCAAAGTGAAAAACAACTAACTAAAATTGTGTACGGATAATAAAAAGGTTGGTTTTGCTCCTATGAATGACAACCTGCAATTACTTGCAAATTTCTGTATCCTTAATTTAAGTACAAAGATGGGTCTTTGAACAAAAATGGGCCTGCGCCAAAGTGAAAAACACTAAATTAAATTGTGTACGGATAATAAAAAGGTGGCTTTTAGCACCTATGAAAAACACCTGCAATTACTAGGAAAAAGTCTTATCTTAATATAAGTAAATGTTGGGTCTTTTGAACAAAATGGCCTGCCGCCAACAAGTGAAAAACACCTAATTAAATTGTGTTCGGTTAATAAAAAGTGGGGTTTGTACCTATGAATACACTGCAATAGAGCAAATTTCTGTATCCTAATGCAAAGTACAAAAATGGGGCTTTGAACAAAAATGGCATGTGAAAAGTAAAAAAATGGGGCGAACCAAAGTGAATACATACATTTTTAATGTTATACAGGATAGGAAATGGTCGTATTTTGCCTCATTGATATACTTACAGCAGTTACCACAAAATTTCTGTATTAAAATTTAAGTACAAGGTGTTCTATTGAACAAAACTGGGCCGCCCAAAGTGAAATACAGCTATATAAATTGTTATACAGATAAGAAAAGGTGGGTTTTTTGCACCAATGTAATTAACACTTGCATTTATAGCAAATTTCTCTATCATAATTTACAGTACAAGATGGGTCTTTGAACAAAAATGGCCTGAGCCCAAAGTGGAACAAACACCTAATTAAATTGTGTACAGGATATTAAAAGGTGGCTTTTGTCACCTACTGAAATTAACCTGCATTTGCTAGCAAATTTCTCTATCCTAATATAAGTACAAGATGGGTCTTTTGAACAAAATGGCCTGCGCCAAAGTGAAGAAAAAACACCTAATTTAAATTGTTCGATGTAAGAGATATAAAATAAGGTGGGTTGGGTTTGCAATTTTTTTTTTTATAGGCTAATTTCTCTATCCTATTGTAAGTACAAGGTGAGGTCTTTGATAACAAACTGGGCTGCACAAAATAAAAGATTACTATTTCACCTCAGTGCGAGGTTTGTTGTGGTTAAAACTGGTAAAAATAAGAATTTCAATGAGGTTCAAAGCAGAGACTCGGGCTTGCAACATTATACACTCTCTTCAAAAGGCCTGCCTGCATGCCTGCATGCCTGTCTTTCTGTGTTCCACCGCTAACTACCACCCCTCCAATTACCCTCCACGCGGTGCGCTTCAGCGTAGATGCTTCTTTTAAAAGTCTCAGCCTAACTAAATAAGAATTGAAATTCCTAATCTTCCTATGTTCTAATGGTCACAGCTTAATGCATAGTGTCACGTGTCGTGTATATAGAGAGACTGTGTCTCTAAGCTGTGCGGGGCTGTATGAGGAGTGATATTGTTCACGCTTGACTCTATATGGAGAGACCATGACAACAATGGTTGCTGAACTGGAAGCGCTGTTCTATGCAAAACAAAGGTAATGTGATTTTTCCAGCCAATGACATACATACACTTTACAGTCATGACGTCGCACCCCAAGTCACCCTGCTCTATTGATCTAAGCTGATTTGCTGGCCGCCCCAAATTAAACAGGAAAGCGACGAAAATGGCGACGATTAGTAATAATTTATGGCGATTTCACATAATATTTTTAATAGATCGGAAATTTCGATTTCTTACTTTGTCGATTTTAATCGATCATCCCTAGAAGACACCAGTTTTGGATAAATGGACACTGGCGTTACTGGCAATGGTGCCACATTGGGCAGTAATGGGCAGTACTCCTGGACAGGGGGCCCTATCAAAAAAAGGGGCTACTGATTGTTATAAAAATGGAACTAGTTTAATGGGTGGGGGCCCAATTTGATTTAGCTGCCTTGGTGCCTGAACTGGTTAATAGATGATGAATGGGAGACTTGGTTTACCAATTGCTAAGCCTTACACTACTGCCGTTTGCAAGTGGAACCTCCGCTTGTTCCTCATTGGGTTGTTCTTGCTGACACCACATATATCACATGTTTTTGGGCAAAAATTTTTTTGGTGTAAAAAGTGATAGGGAAGTCCTGCCAGCTAACATGTGCTATTTCAGGTTTCGGTGTCTTCTTATGTGTGAAGGGGACTGTGCAGCTGCTAGCGCTGCTCTCCTATAGCGTATGATGTCCTCAACTTTTCATGTTAGCAATTGAAAGGATGAAATTATTTTAGCCTTATGATTTTTTTTTCTGTGACCCGTTGGCTAGTCTCACTGCAGTGGACACAAAATGAGCCTGAATTAACACGAATTACTATATAGTTTCATGAATAACTGAGTTTTATGTTACCTGCTCCTGATAAAAAGCTAAATGAAAAAAACGGTTGTTGTTTGCCACGATTTGAAGTTTTTTTTGCTCATTTCTTACCCCACATTTTTGCTTGTCCTTCAAGTTCTGTTTTTTAAATTATACATAAATTAAGCCTTGGATGTAACTCTGCCCTTCAAAAGGGGGATTTATAAAGCACATCATTGCATTTATATGTATTCTTGTAAGTCGTTTTACGGATTTTGGCACTAATAAAGTTATATTGCGTTTGCCGCCAAAAAAAAAAGTTTTTTTTACGGATTTTGGCCCTAAAGTCCATTTTTTTTTACTGATTTTTGTGCTAAAATCCGTATTTTGACGGATTTTGGCGCTAATAAAGTTATCTCGCGTTTGTCATCAAAAATAAGGTTTTTTTTTACGGAATTTGGCCTTAAAGTCCATTTTTTTACGGATTTTGGTGCTAAAATCTGTATATTTACGGATTTTGGCATTAATAAAGTTATATCTGTTTTGTCGCCAAAAATACGGGTTTGTTTACGTATTTTGGCCCTAAAGTCAATTTTTTTACGGCTTTTGGTGCTAAAATCCGTATTTTTACGGATTTTGCCACTTATAAAATAATTTTGTGTTTGTCGTCAAAAATACTTTTTTTACGGATTTTGGCCCTAAAATCCGTATTTTTACGGATTTTGGCGCTAATAAAGTTATCTCGTATTTGTCGTCAAAATCCGTATTTTTGTGCAAAAAGCTTTTTTTTTGCTACAAAAGCGAGAAAATTTTAGTAGCACCAAAATCTGTAAACAAAACCATTTTTTTGCAAAAAGCATATGTTTGGCAACAGAAGCGGAAAACTTTAATAGCACCAAAATCTGTAAAAAACATATTTTAGTGACAAAATCCATAAAAACCGTATTTTAACACGAAAACCCGTAAAAAAATTATTTTAGAGACAAAATTTGTAAAAAAAAAAACATATTTTTTTCAACAAAAGGAAGATAACTTTAAAAGAGCCAAAATCTGTAAAAAAAACATATTGTTAGCGTCAGAAGCGAGGGAAAATCTGTAGAGAAAAGAATTTCAGCACCAAAATCCGTAAAAAAATGGATTCTTTGCGCTCGAAAAAAACCATTAAAAAAAAAAATTGTATTTTTTTTAGAGTCAAGAAGCGAGGGATACTTTATGTGCGCCAAAATATGTTATGAAAAGGATTTTAGCGCCCAAATCCATAAAAAAAACGATTCTTGCGCCAAAATTCATTAATAAAAGGTATCTTTAGCATTAGAAGCTAGATAATTTTATTAGCGCCAAATTATGTTAGGAAATAGATTTTTAGCACCAAAATCCATATAAAAACAGATTCTGGCGCCAAGTCCGTTGTGTTAAAAAAAAAATCGTATTTTTAGCGTAAAAAGTGAGATCACTTTACTAGCACCAAAATATGTTAAGAAACGGATTTTAGCGGCAAAATCCGTAAAAAAAAACTGATTTTGGCTTCAAAATCCGTAAAAAAAATAATTTCTTGCCCCAAACTCCATAAAAAAAGGTATTGAGCATCAGTAGCAAGATAAATTTATGAGTGGCAAAATCTGGAAAGAAAAGGATTTTACCGCCAAAATCCGTAAAAAACGGATTCTTGCGGCAAAATCCATAAAAAGATGTATTTTTAGTGTCAGAAGCGAGATAACTTTATTAGCACCAAAATATGTTAATAATGGGATTTTAGGGCTAAAATCCGTAAGAAGACGTATTTTTAGCGTCAGAAGCGAGAGAACTTTATTAGTGGCAAAATCTTTTTAGCAAAAAAAATATGAATTGCGCAAAAATTTTTAGCGACCAAAGCATGATCATTTTATTACGAGCGGTACAAACAATGACACATCAGACACTTATATGCAAATTTGATAAGGTTTATACCTTTATTTAACACCATATAGGTGAGACTTGGGTCTCCTGGGTGGGTTTTTCATTGAAAAAAATTACGGGCAAAAAATGCTGCCAATAACGCATAAAAAATCACCAAAAGACCCTCCGGGGGGCTTTTCCCCTAGACCCGTAGTAAAATTTTCCCGCTCTGCTCTGGCGTTTTTTTTGAACATGGGTTTTTTTCAAAAAAGGGGACCAGTAAAAAAAACGAGGGAGAAAAAAAAAACTTTAATTTTAAACAAGATGCTTTACAATAAAAATCAAAGGGAGATGTTTTCCCCGGGCATTTTTTTCCCTTGGGTTTTTTGAAAACGAAAAACGCGAAAAAACTGACGGTTTTTTTTTGCACTGTAGAATAGCCTTAGAACAAATTGTCCCTCACTTAAAATTTCTCGAAAGTTGATTTTTGCTCTTATTGAGGTTAAGTACGGGTTCTCCCTCATCTTAAGTATAAAAAATTAAAACTGAACCTCTTTTTCCCAATTTTAAATTTAATGGGGTTCGAAAATTCGAGGTGTGCTGGAAAAACTGGTAAAAAAAAAACCATTTCCCCAAAGCAGGTTCCCAAAACAGAGCCTTTGGGGTTTCACATTATACACCCCCCCTTTCAAAAGCCTGCCGCCTCCTGTCCCTTTTTGTGTTCCCCCACACACTAAAAACCCCCCCCCCCCCCCCCCCCAAAACCCCTCCCCCCCCCGGTCCCTACAGCGCTAGAAAAATTCTTTTTAAAAAATTCAAGCCTAACTAACAAGAAATTTAAAATTCTCTAATTTTACCTATTTCTAATGGGGCACAAGCTAAATGCATAGTTTTTCCTTGGGGAAAAAAGGAAACTGTGTCCCCAAAACTGTGCGGGGCGTATTAAAGGGGAGATCTAGTACACCGGGCTTGCTCAAATGAAGACCCCTGAACACCTGGGGCTGAACAGGAAGCCCCTGTTCTAAGCAAAACAAAGGGCATGGGGATTTTTCCATCCAAAGACAAAACCAAAAAACCCTTACAAATCAAAGACCGCACACCCACTCCCCTGCCTATTCTCTAAGCTGAATTTTTTGGGCCCCCAAAATAACAGGAAGCGACGAAAAAAAGGGCGATAGTAAAAAAATTATGGCCCCAGATTTTCACATAAATTTTAAACCCTTTAAACGGAAATTTTTCCCATTTCAAAATTTTGGGCGATTATAATCGCTCCCTCCCTAGAAGAAACCCCCCCATATTGGAAAAAAGGGCCTTTGGGAAAATGGGCCCAAAGGTGCCCCAAAGGGCAGTAAAGGGCAGTACTTTTCCGACCCGGGCCCCCAATCAAAAAAGGGGGGGTACGGGTATGGTTTTTAAAAAAAGGGAACTAGTAATGGGTGGGGGCCCAAAATTTTATTTAGGGTGCAATGGAGCCCTAAATGGTTAAAAAAAATGACGAAAGGGAGCCTTTGGGTAAACCCCTGCAAACCCCCTATAACTACAAGCCTTTTGGGCCCGCTGAACCTCCATGATCCTCATTGGGGTTCTTTTCGCCACCAAAATATATCACATGTTTTTTGGGCAATGGTGTAAAAAGTGATAGGGAGTTTCCCGCCAGCTACCAAATTTTCTATTTCCGGTAACCCCCGGGGTCCCTTTTTAAAGTGAAAGGGGCCCTGTAGCAGCTTTCTAAACCCCTGCACCTCCTTAACTATGCTGTCCCCAACTTTCAGTTAGCCATTGAAAGGAATGAATTTTTTTTAAACCTATGATTTTTTTTTTTGTGGGCCCCCTAGGCTATGTCAAAACTGCAGTGGACAAAAAAATGAAAACTGGGAAAAAGAATTACTAAAAAATTTCATGGGAAAATGAAATTTTTCGGGCCATGCCTGTCAAAAGCAACTGAAAAAAAAGG